>JANAVB010018196.1:10813724-10896344 GCA_029216955.1 Iris pallida
GACAAAAAGGACTATATCTAACCACATTTTGGAAAGTTATACATGATGCAAGTGCACTGTAAGTCAACATGCTACAAGTGTCACTTTCACACTTCCGAGAAGTTACTTCTATCCAAACAACCCCTAATTGAAGATGTCACACATCAAAGCTCCTTAAATCTTCTTCTTTTCTTCTACTTTTCCCTCCAAAATCTAGGATTTTTCTTTTTGTGATGCTTAGATTTTTTAGGTCTATATCATGTATTATTGATTTCCCAATGAAGTTTTTATGAAGTTTCAAATCCAAATTTAGAAGTTTCGAACTCTAGAAGTCGCTACAGCGCCATTGGGGATGAAGCAGAATTGCCAAATGTTTGGCACTCTTAAGACAGTATAGAACTTTGTCTTAGGACTGTCAAAATTTTAACAGTTTAACAATAGTCAGAACTGTCAAAGTTGTTGTAGTTCTAACATAGAGTTACGATACATCATATCAATTTTGAAATAATATTTTGGATATATAAATATCACCATTATTTCATGATGTGATTCTTCCTATATTGTTTTAAAGGCCAAAAAACCGTTGTCACTTTTTTGAATAGCAATATCAATTCTAAATGAAACCTAAATTAGAGAACTAAACTAAACTTTTATGTATATTTTTTTATCAAATCACGGAGATACAAAAGTGTTTTGGTGGTTAGTGTGAATTTCTCAAGAATCTAACTAAAGTTTTGATGTGCACGTTTAAATGACTTCTTTGTGGAAAAAGTTATGGACCATTTGGAAAGGGAATATTCGAATTAAAAGCTTAGATTAGTCAAGGATATAAAATATACTCTGACATTGATTCTTGCAATTGTTTACAGGGGACCGAGATGTTTGGTATAGAAAAACTTTGATACAGTAGGGTATCAAAATTTTGATACCCTATGTATAATAGATAAGTGTGTGTACGTTTTACGAAGCAGAAGGGGCCCACCTGTAATACATAGGGGGTATCAAAACTTTGATACCTCCTACTGTATCAAAGTTTTTTCCGTTTGGTATATATTCTTTTTGGGTTTTGTTAATACGTGTCCTAAGGACACATGAATAATTAATACATAGTTTTTATTTAAAAATTATAATCAACATGTAATAAATATTAAAATAATAATTTTTATTGGAAAATGTAATCAAGATTCAATACAATAGTTTTTCAATGCAAATTTTTTTGCATCAAGTTTTGATAATATTTTCTAATGCAAAAAAGTTATTTTTTATAATATTATTATATGCTTATCATAATTTTTAAAGTAAGAAAAGTTATGTATTAATTATTCTTAGCATATGCTCTTAGGACATATGTTAACAAAACTCATTCTTTTTTAAGACAAAAATGCTATTTGTCTCCCAAAAAATTGGGTGATGACATCTCCTATTACGTGGCATATGATATGCTTGCTGACATAGTAACTGACATGGCAAAAATTTAACATTAAAATTAAAATTATTAACATTAAACTTTAAATTATTATTAACATTAACATTAACATTAATATTAATATTAATATTAACTACATTAACATTAACATTAATATTAACATTAAAATTAACACTATAAATTAATATTAATATCAATTAGCATTAACATTAACATGAGCATTAAAAATTTTGGGTAATTAATTTTTTAGGTTAAAAATTGCTATGTCTTCTGTTATGTCAGATGTCATGTCAGATGTCACATAATGGGAGATGATATCATCCAATTTTTTTGGGAGACAAATAACATACTTGTTTTTAAAAGGTCAAGGGGAAAAGTCCAAGTTGATCATTCCTAAAAAAAAAAAAAAAGAGAGAGAGAGAGGGGTCTAGTTTTGATTAGCACAAAGACTTTATATAATATTAGCAAAATGTAAAGTTGAGGTCATACTTGGCGTTAGTTTAGTCAAATTTGATAACTTATGAGACATTTGAATCTAAAATGTTTGTTCAATCACTTTTTTTTGGTCCAACTTTAAATGGTATCACCAACATTTTGATAATGAATTATATTATTATCCAACTACAAGAGATTTGAGGGTTTTTTTAATTTACAAAAAAGAAAAAAGAGAAGAAAACGTTGGTGTTTGAAAATATCAAAAAAATTGGGAGCAGAGTGAGAAAGTAAATCTTGAGGTGGGTTGAAAAACTTTTTTTTTCTTTACTAGCATCCAAACACAAAAAATAAATAATTATTTTTTATCAATGCACGTCTTGATTTTAAATTTACGAAACAAACGTGGCCGCCCTTGTCTCGTTAAGATTCCTATCTCAAATAAAATAAAGATACCCGAAAATTTTGATATTGAAATTAAATTTCAAAATAATTTTTTTCCACTTTGACGAACATGTATGTATATTATGCCTCACTGTATTAAAAAAAGAAAATTGTAACAATAAAGAAAGGCAAATGTTAAAGGCCACCCCCAAATTACTAAGGGCAACTCTCCTACTAAGGACAATCATGATTTTATTTTTTTTACTAAGAGCAACCAAAGGCCACCCCCAAATTACTAACGGCAACCCTGCTGCTGTTGCTGCTGCTGTTGCTGCCTTGTGCAGCAGCTGCTGCTGCTCGGCCAAGGGGGGGGGGGGGGGCCTCCTCCTCATCCTACGACGACTTGGGCTTTGTTGCGAAGATCGGCGGAGACATAGGCGGCGCGGTCGGAGCGGAGGGCTCGGCCGACGTCCCCTTCCTCCTCGTGCGGGTCGAGGGAGAGGGACTGGGCGAGGTCGGCGATCCGGACCAATGGCGGAAGGAAGTGAAGTGAAGTGAAGGAAGTGAAGGGAGCAGCAGCTTGCAACAAAAAATGAAATAACTAGCTGCTGCTGCTTCTTCAATTATTTTTGTTGCAAGTGCCCTCGCATAGCTGCTTCTTCCCCAAGTGAAGTGAAGAGAGGCACTTGCAACAAAAAAATTTATTCCAACATAAATATTCTAACCATTTCTCTCCCTCTCCTCCCATGGCTGTTGCTGCTGCTTCTTCTTCGAGATCTCTACTGAAGGAATAAAAATGTTGGAATGGATGCGTATTTGGCCGCCTTCGCGGGGAAGACGGACTGCAGGCCTTGCCTGCAGTCCTGTCTTCACTCTGGACTGCAGGCAAGTCCTGCAGTCACTGTAGGTATAAAAAAAAATTGTCAATCGAGGACTGTAGACAAGCACTGCACTCTTGTCTTCACTTTGGACTGCAGGCAAGTCCTGCAGTCCTCGATTGACAGAAACGGGTGGTCCTTAGTGTTTTTAAAATTGCAAACTTATAATTCTTTTGAAGTTTTAAGTTGGTGGCCCTTAGTAATTTGGGGATGGCCTTTAACATTTGCCTAAAGAAAAGAGAGCATAGAACCTAAGCCTATAAACAATGACCAATATAATTTTTCCTTTTATACATATTTATTTATTTATTGACCAACGTAAAGAAAATTTTATTTTTAGGTGTAACGTAGAGAAATTTGAAACATTAGCCTAATATGGACCACATCTAACGGTGAGAACGTCACCATCAGCCAGAAACGTGCGGCCCTCCTCGCTCTCCCAACGGCAACAAAACCCATCCACATGGCTCCCTCCTCTTCTTCCCCGGTGCAGAATAAACACCACCAATGGCTCTCTTCATAACGAACACTCCGACACCCACAGCCACCGTCCCCATTCGCAGGAGCACCACCACCATCGTCAAGAACCCGTTCCTCCTCTCCCTCCCAAGAACGAGAACAAGAAGAGTTTCGAGAATGGCGGCGGCGCGGGCGAGCGGCGGGGCCGGGGCGGCGCGGAGCTCCCTGATAGATCCCGACGGCGGGGCGCTGGTGGAGCTGGTGGTCCCGGCGGGGGAGAGGGCGGCGAGGAGGGAGGAGGCCGCGGCGATGCCGAGGGTGCCGCTGGGGAGGGCCGACCTGGAGTGGGCCCACGTCCTGGCGGAGGGGTGGGCCAGCCCCCTCGGGGGCTTCATGAGGGAGAGCGAGTACCTGCAGAGCCTCCACTTCAACTCGCTCAGGATGGCGGACGGCTCCTTCGTCAACATGTCGGTGCCGATCGTGCTGGCGATCGGGGACGCGGAGAAGGAGGCCATCGGGGACTCACCGGACGTTGCGCTCGCCGGGCCCGGCGGGGATCTGGTCGCAATCTTGAGGAGGTATATTATTCTACAGAAAGTTTTTATAATTTGTTGCAACTTGTCACGGACTTATTGTTTAAGGCTACACTTCGTCGCGTGTGGTGCACTATCTTCCTTCTCGAAGACTCGTGCAATATATCCGTGCAATATATCCAGAAAGATCATGATACATCTAGAAGGGTCTTGAGTCTTCTGGAAGATTCTCGGGTCCTTGAAGACTCTGGGACCTTCTGGAAGGTTCTAACATCTTCTAAAACATTCTGGAAGCTTCCCGCATAACCTTGGTCCGTGTAAGGCTATGCAACTTTGCCTCGGACATGCACAACTTTTCAGGCGTTACAAACTGCACCAAAACTGAGTTGTGACGAGTGTTACATGTTTATATAGACTAAGTTGCAAGAGAATATCCGATCTGCAAATTGTTATTCTAAACTATTATAATTAACAAAATGATACGCAAAAAAACAAGAAAATTATGTATCATTTTTGGCATAAGTTAGAGAGAAACTTTGTGTTATTTTTAGTTGCCAATTATTATGGTTTAGTGTAGCATCTTGGTAATTGTAATAGTTTAGGGCAGCAACTTGCAAGTCGAGAAAACTTCGGGATATTTTGTCACATATCGGCCATGTTATTTTATTAGCCCCTGGCAGATCGAATGCCAAGTGCGCTAGACGAGATTTGGACTAGTGTGGGTCGAATACCATGTTAAAGACCATGCCAAAGCACCCAAACTCTAGATTTTGTTGTCACGTAATATGTGTTTGATTCTATTTTGTCATCGACCATCGTTTCTATTTGCCACTGTTTATACATGAACATTTTAGGCTAACCTTAACAAATGGGGCTTATGGTATTTAGGATCCTCTCTTACAATATTTGGGTTATTTGCTCTGCTTATTTGGTATATGATGATGGGTGTAGGAGAAGATTGGATGAAGGTATTGCTATTATCGAACTATTTTACAAGTTCATCCTGAAAAGTGGAGATTTGTTGTGTTCTTTCTATAGGTTATACTTGGCATATATCAGCACCTTTTTGAGTTAGGATTCGTATATGGGCTAGTGGTATGCTACGAAAAATTTCACCTTGGATAATCATCAGAAGGAGAAAAAAAAATTCTGGGAGATGTGTGATATCACTGATATGTGCAACAGAAGGCTGCAGGAAGCTAACTGTTCCCTGTTAGTTTGTGACATGTCGGGGTATAACAACTTGGCTCTTATGTAGGAAGTATGTGGAAGGTTGGATGGTTGGTAACCTTCTTCTATGAGTCTCATGTGGGATATATGGTGGAAGTTTTGAGCTTGGATCAAACTCAGATTTTGACTATGATTGGGGCCTCCATCGACAGAACATGGTGAACTATTTTTACTTCCCTCTTTGGTTTAAACAAAGCCAAGTAAGCTAGCTGGCAGCCTGGCATTGATGGAATTGAGAAGTGTCTCAAGAAAAAAAAGGACACGCCTATGAGGTTCTTTTATCGATGCAAGAGGTGAACAAACCACATATTTGTATAGGTTGGGTGTTTGTGGGAGGCTCTTGCCTGCTTCTTTGAAAGCCCGTCTCTAATTATCTTTGCAGGAACGCTCATAGCTAATCCCACCGCACTAGAATATGCACAAGAAATTCCACAATAACAACCTCGGAACATACAACTAGAATATGCACAAGGAATTCTGTACATAACAACCTGGGAACACACCAAACAAACGTAAGCAAGTTGCTATGCCACATCCCCCCGTGTAAGGAAATCCCAACCACAAACATCCGAAAAACTTGGCACATGTATTTGCAGTTCACCTACAATAGATCCATACATAGCATGACCCAAAAGTCTCCCTTCAAGTTCAAGGTTCGCTTGGACCACCTGCTGCAGAGCCCGTTCAACTTGGAGTTTTTGTAGGTATCAGATGAGCCAAGTTCCAAGGACTTACTTGAGGAGAAGTTGAAGTGATCACAGCAGAAATACAAGGAGAGGCATGATAAAAATAGTGTCAGGTTTCCAAGTGGGTGGCACTGTTTAAGTTAAACAAGGAGCATGCACGAGTCATCCACTGATTCAGGACAAAAGGAAGATACTGATGCAGAAAAAGGGAGTCAGTGAAGAAGCTAATGGTGCAACCAGTTGATTTACTATGCTCTCATTCCACAAAGTTCCCTAATCCTTTTGCAGCTCAAGTTTAAATTGTTGCGAATTATTAATGAATAGTTATCATGTAAGTAGTCGAAACTAGATATAATGTGGACAAAAGTTGTGTTGATATATAGAGTGTTATTGGGCTTTAGTCCCACATTGGCTAGAATGATAGGAGAGGAGGCTAGCCTCACCTATATATATGTTGTTATTCCATTCAATAAGATATCTTAAATTCTCTACCTGGTATCAGAGCCTAAACTTGCTTAGAATACCTACTTCCATCCCAACCCTAACCCTAATCTTGTCCCCCCCCCCCCCGCCACCGCTGCTGCCGCGCGCTGCTGCGCCGCTGCCGCTGCCGCTGCCGCGCGCTGCTGCGCCGCCGCCGCTGCCGCGCGCTGCTGCGCCGCTGCCGCTGCCGCTGCCGCGCGCTGCTGCGCCGCCGCCGCTGCCGCGTGCTGGTGCGCCGCTGCGCTGCTGCCGGCTACTGCCGCTGCCGTGGTTGCCTCCGTGCACACCACTTTTAGGGCACCTACGGTGTAGGTACGCCCGAACGTGAGATTTATTTCATCTGTGGCACCTACGGTGTAGGTAAGCCTAAGCTTGAGATTCATTTCACCTGTAGCTCCTACGGTGTAGGTAAGCCTCACGCTCGTTCTTGAGATTTATCTCAAGGAGATGTCGATGATCCCTAGATCCGATGAAATTAGACATATTCGGATTTAGGAGAGGACGACGAGGACGAACGTGAGTCGTGGAGCAAGTGCGACGTGATCAAGAAGAAACATCGATGGAGGAGATCCTCAAGAAGCTGGATGCTGAGGATGTGGCGACGTTGCTGAAGTTGATAAAGGTGTCGGCTGGTGAAAGCACGACACGAGCACCGCCAAAGTTGGAACTACCCTCCATCGATCTGAAGTTGGATGGACCAGCCACCTATTTGAGTTGGTCACGGCGGGTGAGAAGAACCCTTGCAGGTAAGAACCTGGAGGGATTCTTGACAGGCGAGAAGACAGAGCCGGAAGAGGGCTCGACAGGACGCGACGAGTGGAAATCCACTCATATGGTGATTTATATCTGGCTTCTCAACTCCTTAGTCCAGTCTATTGCTTCCACAGTAGATGGCATTGAGATGGTGAAAGACGTATGGGAGAAATTGAGAAGAACCTATGATGGCATAGGTAACAATCTACGGATTTTTCAGATAAAAGGGGAGATCGACGACACCGTACAAGGCGAGAAGACGGTGCAGGAGTACGCTACGGAGTTGGAACGTCTCTGGCTGGATTATGATCACCATTCCAAACGGACAAGCTGCGGGGACCCAAAGTGCAAGGAGAGACAGGTGTGTCTGCAGGAGAGGACGATGAAATTCCTTAAGGGACTGACTGCAGCATTCACACAGAGGACCGCCTTACTCCTCGCCCAGCCAGAGATCCCTAGTCTCGAGGAGGCTATCTCAGCCATGATTCAGGAGGAGACGCGGATCAAATTACAGACAGGGACAGGCGCATCATCGACAGGTGCTTTACCCGAAGTGAAGTCAGCACTAGCAGCTACCGGTTCGGGGGATACAGGATCCAAGGGAGAGCTCTGGCAACAGAATCGGCAGTGCTACAACTGTGGGGAGATGGGCCACCATCGATATGCTTGTACCAAACCACCTAAGGAGGGAGACTCAGGTGGTGGACGTGGACGAGGATATGCTGGACGTGGACGTGGTCGAGGAGGCCGACGAGGCGGTCGAGGAGGCTATCGGGCAAACCTGCTGGTGGCAGATGGGAATGGAGGAGCTGGCGACGCCTTTACTGAGGAGGATCAGGCGCTACTGGACCTGCTGGAGAGAAAGCAAAAAGCATCAATCGAAGGAGACAGGAGGAGCGGAGCAGAGGAGGCATCCACTCCATTCTTCAGAGGCAACACCGCTATGTATGCCCATCCATCAGAAGGTACTGACGAGTCTCATGCTCTTGCATCTATGTCTTCCCTTAAAATGTCAGACTGGATTATCGACTCAGGAGCATCTCGGCATGTGACCGGAAATACTAGTAAGTTTTCCTCGTACACTCACCTAGCATCGACAGACACCATTCAGACTGCGGATGGTACTTTCCAACCAGTGGTCGGTAAGGGTACTGTTAATTGTACGGGTTCAGTAAGGTTATCCAATGTTTTGCATGCTCCATCCTTCCCAGTCAGTCTCTTGTCTATTAGTTCTATAATTCTCCAACTAAAATGCATTGTTTCTTTTGATATTCCTAAGGTGATCTTCCAGGAGAAAGGGACGGGACGAAGACTTGGGACTGGCACTTGGCATGATGGACTGTGGTACCTAGATCAAGACGGACTGGACTCAGCATTGGTGTCTATGGCAGAGAAGGCTGGAATGGAGGAACTGCAGCAGAAGACTGAAGACACTTTGATACTTCATCATAGGAGGATGGGGCATTCTTCCTTTGATACTCTAAATAAGTTGTATCCAGATATGTATGCAAAATCAAATAAAAGAAAATTAGTATGTGATGCATGTGAGTTAGGAAAACTTACTAGGAGTTCATATGTTGGAAATGGTCATAAGAGTTCTTCAGTCTTTGAGGTAGTTCATTCTGATGTTTGGGGCCCATGTGCTACTAACACTATGAATGGGTATAAGTATTTTGTTTCGTTTATCGATTGTGCATCTCGTGTCACCTGGCTGTATTTGATGAAGAACAAAAGTGATGTATTTGCTTGTTTTCGGGACTTTCATAAATATGTCCAGACTCAGTATAATGCAGTGGTGAAGATACTGAGATCTGACAATGGGACGGAGTATACCAATAGGACACTTGCAGAGTACTTGTCAGCACATGGAATACAGCATCAGACCTCTTGTGCATATACACCAGCACAAAATGGAGTAGCAGAAAGGAAGAACCGACATCTTCTGGAGACCGCAAGAAGTATGATGATCGACATGAATGTCCCACAACACCTATGGGGATATGCGGTGTTGACAGCAGCTCAACTTATAAACAGGATGCCTTCAAAAGTCCTGGGATGGAAGTCTCCATGTGAAGTATTACAAGGTAATAATAGTGGAATACTTCCACTAAAAGTGTTTGGATGTGTGTGTTTTGTGAAGGACAACAGACCATTCGTTGGAAAACTTGACCCTAGAGCAGTCAAGTGCATCTTCGTGGGCTACTCAGCAACTCAGAAGGGGTATGTATGCTGGAGTCCAGTAGAGAAGAAGAAATTTGTTAGTATGGACGTCCACTTCCGGGAGCATGAGCCATATTACCGCCAGGATGGAACTTCGTATAACACGCCTCATACTACAAGTATAAGGCGAGAGGGGGAGATAGAGAACTTGGAGAACCTGGTGGTAACCGATTTAGAAGTTTGGCATAGAGACACGGTTGAGGAGGAACATGAAGGTGAAGCGGAACAGAGGGAGGAGACGAGAAGTGTTACACCTACGGCTCAGGGGGAGTTACTGACCTACAACAGGAGAAACAACAAGCAGACTACAGGACCAGTACCTACAGTGTCAGTGCCAAGTCCCTTGCCTGCGCCTGTCCCAACTCCTGAGACACCTATACCACCATCCTCCTCATCTACACCACCACCCTCCTCAGGTGATATCGTTCCTCCCATACCACTACCTACACGAAGGACTACTCGCAGCAATGCGGGAAATCCTCCGGACAGATATGGTTGGGATCTTGCTAAGTTTGTTTCTTATGATCATATATCTTCTTCTCATGGAGCATTTATAGCATCTTTGGATAGTATTACTGTACCTAACAATTGGCAGGTTGCCAAGAACGATCCAAAGTGGAAAGCGGCAATGCACGAGGAGTTGGGAGCTCTTGAGAAGAACCACACTTGGGAGCTGGTGAGACTGCCAGAAGGGAAAAGAGCAGTTGGATGTAAATGGGTTTTTACTGTGAAACAGAACCCAGATGGACAGGTTGAGCGCTATAAAGCTCGACTGGTGGCAAAAGGATACAGTCAGACGTACGGCATCGACTATGACGAGACCTTTGCACCAGTGGCGAAGATGAGCACTGTCAGGACCTTGATCTCCCTGGCAGCCAATGGAGGGTGGAAGCTACACCAACTGGATGTGAAGAATGCATTTCTTCATGGAGATCTAGTAGAGGAGGTGTACATGGAGATACCACCAGGATTCGGCACAAAACAGACAGAAGGCAAGGTCTGCAGACTGAAGAAGTCTCTCTATGGACTGAAGCAGTCTCCTCGGGCATGGTTTGACAGGTTCAGGAGAGCAATGATAGGGATGGGATATCAGCAGATCAATGCTGATCACACTGTCTTCTTCAGACGGAGTGGAGGCCATATCACCATGCTTGCAGTATATGTAGATGATATGATTATCACAGGCAATGATGAGCAGGAGATCGCCCAACTCAAAGTAAAACTTGGCAAGGAGTTCGAGGTGAAAGATCTTGGCCCCCTTCGATACTTCCTTGGGATTGAGATTGCTCGAGATAATGAGGGAATCGTTCTTTCTCAAAGGAAGTACGCACTGGACCTGCTTACGGAAACAGGGATGATGGGATGTAAACCAGCTACGACACCGATAGACCAGAAGTTTAAACTGGATGCTGAAGCTGGAGAACCAGTTGACCGGGATAGATATCAGAGATTGGTGGGCAAGTTAATCTACTTAAGCCACACTCGACCTGATATCAGCTTTGCGGTAAGTGTAGTAAGTCGCTACATGCATGACCCCCGGAAGGGTCACATGGACGCAGTGTACCAGATTCTGAGGTACTTGAAGGGAGCCCCCGGGAAGGGACTGATCTTCAGAAGAAATAATCACGTAGGCATTGAGGGCTATTGTGATTCTGACTGGGCTAGCTGTGCTGACGACAGGAGATCCACATCGGGATACTGTATATTTGTAGGAGGCAACTTGGTCTCTTGGAGGAGTAAGAAGCAGTCAGTAGTGGCCAGATCAACAGCTGAAGCAGAGTATAGAGCTATGGCCTTGGGAGTCACAGAACTGTTGTGGTTGAAGAATATGCTGACGGAGCTAAAGCTGGACCAGGGAGCAAAGATGAAGCTATGGTGTGACAACCAGGCAGCTATTAATATTGCCAACAATCCAGTGCAGCATGACAGGACCAAACATATTGAGATTGACAGATTTTTCATCAAAGAAAAACTGGATAAAGGAGAACTAGAGCTGGGCTATGTTCCAACCAAAGATCAGGTAGCAGACGGACTGACAAAGGGGCTTAGTTCTATCAACATGATGAGAGGATGTGACAAGATGGGCTTAGTGAATATCTTTCGCCCATCTTGAGGGGGAGTGTTGATATATAGAGTGTTATTGGGCTTTAGTCCCACATTGGCTAGAATGATAGGAGAGGAGGCTAGCCTCACCTATATATATGTTGTTATTCCATTCAATAAGATATCTTAAATTCTCTACAAGTTGCATCATTTTATGAGGTTCCCTGGAGGTCTTCCCAAAGCAGGTGAATCCGTATACTTGATCGAGGATGTAGATCTTTAGCATCACAGTCTTCCGGAGTTTCATGATCCAGCCTTGTGTTATACTGAAATCCTAGTACCATGAGGTCTCGGATGCTGCTGCACATTGTTCAATTATTTACAGTATACATGTTGTATGTCATCATCAGCATACAAATATTAATAGGGTTTAGGTAATTGTCTGCTAGCAACATGATCGTGTTTTACAAAATTTAGTCAAACTTCTGAGTATGCTCAAACTAGTGTTAATTACGATTCATCTTAATCCTAGTTAAACAGCCTTAAAATGTTGTACCCTTCTATTTCTGCAAATTCTGAAATGAATGCTAATAATATCACCATATGCAAGCTAACATTAGAGTTTCAGTGAGAACCCAATTCAATCCTACTCAGCAGGATAGGGTTTTGTAATGAGAAGATTATTGGTTATCCTATTGGTCTAATTTATTAGACAAATAGTTAACTAAAATGGTTGAGAAGTTTTTCCCATCCTAATTAGGGCAAGGCTTGTGCAAACAAATTTGATTTTTTTTCTTTATTTTTTATTCTGTAACATGTTTATGCTTAAGAATCATATCATCTCTCTCGTTGTTTGTTGTTTCCCTTACATATGTGCTTAATGCATTGTCTTGTATGATCATGCAGAGTCGAAATATACAAGCATCACAAAGAAGAAAGGATTGCCAGGACATGGGGAACAACAGCTCCTGGATTACCTTATGTTGAAGCTGCCATTGATCCAGCTGGAGATTGGCTCATAGGTGGAGATCTTGAAGTGCTAGAGCCCATCAAATACAATGATGGACTTGACCACTACAGGCTCTCTCCTCGAGAACTTCGTGAGGAATTTGACAGGCGCGAGGCTGATGCTGTGTTTGCTTTTCAGTTGAGAAACCCTGTACATAACGGGCATGCACTGTTGATGAACGATACTCGAAGACGCCTTTTAGAAATGGGCTATAAGAACCCAATTCTACTTCTCCATCCTCTGGGAGGTTTTACAAAGGAAGATGACGTGCCGTTGGATGTACGGATGGAACAACACAGCAAGGTCAGTTCAATTACTAGCTTTTACTAGAATTTTGTGCTTTGAAGAAGCTTGTCAAAACTACTTGTGTGCTATATAAACAGAGAGATGATAGTAAGACCTCATTCTTTCCTCAGGTTTTGGAGGAAGGAGTTCTGGACCCTAAGACTACTATCGTTGCGATCTTCCCTTCGCCAATGCATTATGCAGGGCCGACAGAAGTGCAGTGGCATGCTAAGGCAAGGGTTAATGCTGGGGCCAATTTCTACATAGTTGGGCGTGATCCTGCTGGAATGGGTCATCCAACAGAGAAGAGGGACTTATATGACCCAGACCATGGGAAAAAGGTCCTAAGCATGGCTCCTGGCTTAGAGAAGCTAAATATATTGCCTTTTAGAGTATGTCCCTGCTTTTAGTTTATACTTAATTCAGTACTTTTTCAACTTAGATGATTAAGTTGCTTCTTGCATGCTCTACTAGGCTTTTAGTGATATGTTTACTTTGTTAAACAACTAAAAGTTAGTCTCCAAGTGGTTATTCCATAGCCTGAGTCGCCAAGTTTAAGATCGTAAGCAAATATCTAAAACTTGACTGACCAGTGTTCCCAAATTGCCTAGAGGAATTTTACCTTATTTGTCCTTGAACTATATAGGCTCATTAAAATTTTCTGTGACCATTCTTCCCATTTGATTTCTTAGGATCCGTTGAAGTGGCAACCTTGAGATGTACTCTAATTAACAAAGTTATCTTAATTGTTCATTTCTCCTGTTATAAAATAGAAAATGTAGCTCTAAATAGAATAATGATGTTCAGAATTTAGGTGCTTTACATATTCCTACCATCAGCATCTCTCCAATTTTCTCATTTTTGGTCGTTATAATGGATTTGCTTGCAGGTAGCCGCATATGACACAGTAGAAAAGAAGATGGCATTCTTTGATCCGTCTCGTGCTAAAGACTTTCTCTTCATCTCAGGAACCAAGGTATATTGGTTGCTATGCTAATCTGTTTCTTTTACTAGTCATGCTCACACCAATTGCAAATGAATGGAGTACATTTTCTCCATTAGAACTATTAGTATTCGAGCTTATCTAAGATATCCCTCGACATATGTCATTGCTGCAGATGCGAACATATGCCAGGAGCGGGGAGAGCCCTCCTGATGGTTTCATGTGCCCAGGTGGGTGGCAAGTGTTGGTAAATTACTACAAGAGCTTGCAAGCTGAAGAAACAGGGGCTGCTGTCGCCGTCTAGAGTATCCAAAAGGAATTGCCGCAACGTTCTCTAAGGACCAGAAATTTCAAGGTGACTCCAGTCCACAACGTTGCAGCAATTGCATAGTTAGTATTTTTGGTGATTTAGGTGTGAACCTGGGGAAGCTTTTTTCCCTTTTGGGAGGGTTTGATTCACCGTTTGGTGCTTTGATACGAAGTAACTAGTGTTTCGATGCCTCTGTATTTGTGTTCCTTTTTATCTGCTGATTGGTCAATAAGGACTCTGCACGATGTAACGACAAACAATTTGTTTGTCGAAAAATACATGTTCATTCGTTGCGGCTTCTCTGTACTAAAGAGATTTGAGATTCTTGTGTACATCCTCAAGTTCATCTGAGTATTTTCTGTGGCATGGTTAGTTTGAAGGTTTTACACTAGCGCAGTACACTGAAAGGCTGAAAGCATAGCAGTTGTCTATTGTTTGGATTAATTCAGTGTCTATGGTTTGGATTCAGAAAGAAAAGCAGTTGTGTTGCATTTTTTTTTTCCCTTTAATATTGGGGCAAATGATAATAATTCAGTCATCAAAACTCGGTAGAAGTGGCACATGCAGCAGAACTAAACTCTGTGAGACTGATGAGCTCCTATACAATATCACAGTCATCATCTAAGCTCTCTTCTTCTTCTTCTTTCCATTGTTTTCTATGTTGTTGCCAAATTTTTAACCTACGATCATCAAAAATATGATATTATAAAAGCTAGTTAGTCAATTGGTTAATGGTAGATTTTGTCTTTTGGATATGTAATTTAAGCTCATTCACTTAAGTAGCACCTCCTTCATAGACTATAATCAGGAAGGACGGACGAAGACCTAAGATTATACAATCATAAACCGTACCTTCTACTTTAGTTTGTCTACAGCATATGTTTTCTTCGTCCGTGTAGGGTTAATTATTTAAATGGGTGTGCGTCACCGTTGGAGTTTTGGACTCCACATGTGGTGTATGAAATATAAATTCCTTGTATATATTTTTGAGTGGTTCGGGATCGCCGCTGCTTTTCAAAAATAGGAGGATGAGCAGATTTTGAAAGCAGTCTCCCAGACCATGGTAAATAGACTAGGTACGGTGCAACCAGTTTCATCGGCATGTAACATATTGTACATAGTATTTATTGTTGTAAGTGGTGTACAAATTCATTATTTGCAAATTCATTATTTGGTTGTGCGTATATGATGTTGCAGCATTTATAAATCCGTTTTTAGAAATAGTAACTTATGTTGCCGTAATGAAAATCTATTTCTCGGAAAGAAGTAGAATTTTTGGAAATAATGCAAATAATGTTGCAAATATTGTCATGAGTGGGGTAATTCTGGTCATTTTGACTCCAACATTATGATAGCCAGAGAAAATGATGTAACATTTATTGTATCAATTTTACCATTTATATCAAACCAAACATTAAAAGTAAAATTAGTGAAGATGGTAACAAATGTATGTGAAGATGGTAACAAATGTATAAACAATAACTGACATTGCTATTTTGTCCGCAGTTTGTGACCGCGGTCGTGATCGGTGATCGCAGGCCATGTGGCGGCCTCACATTAGTCTCTTGGTCCTGATTTTAAGGGGTGGGATCCGGTGATAGCATGAGCTAAATAGTTGGCTGCCATGTGGATTTATTGTCACGTTCGCGGTCACAAACCCGGACAAAATATCATTTTCCTTAGGAGACTGCCAATTACGAGAAACCTGAATGAAGTACATTTCTCAGGCTCAAAGAAGAGGTCAAACTCTTCCATTCATATGATTTGTTCTCTTTTAACAAACTTCTCCTTTGCACTCGGTCAATCCTTCCCTAACTGAACTCCACAAAGTTCGCACAACCATCCAATGCATTTCCTCTGAGGAGTATAAAAGGAGGGGAGACTCCCCCATCAACACTCACAAGGCCAATTCAACTCATTCTTTCTTTCTTAATTAATTCAAGGGAAGGAAGGTGAGTAAATAAAACTAAACCAAACCAAACCAGATGGCCAAGTCCCTCGCCGCCCTCGCCCTCGTCCTCTGCTTCGCCGGCGTCGCCCTCGCCGCCAGCAATTCCTTCACTATCCAAGGCCGAGTCTACTGCGACACGTGTCGCGCTGGATTCGAGACATCGGCCACCGAGTACCTCGGAGGTAACTAATTGTATAATTGTCTACAAAAATGATATTTGGATCGCCACCGTCCATTGCCTGCGCCCACGTGACAGGCGCTCCCATTGGCTCTATCCACTCACACCCGGCTAGCTCCAGGCCAACCCCCTGCTAGCTAAAATGGGAGCCCGCCACGTGGGCACGGGCAATGGGCTGTGATGTTAATTGGCACAGAAATAGCCTTGAGACATTGACATTGTTTTGGTAAAAAAAAAAATTTTCTTTTTTTTTGAGAAAATTAATTAACTTGACTACCAACTTTCCATGCATGTATATTTTGGTGGGTACGTAGGTGGTCGTGTCATGGTCGAGTGCAAGAACTACACCACGGAAGAGGTGACCCTGACCACCGAGGTCGGCGTCGACGCCACCGGGACCTACAGCGTGGCGGTGGAGGGCAGCCACGAGGAGGAGATCTGCGAGGTGGTCCTCCGCGAGAGCCCGCGCAAGGACTGCAGCGAGATCCAGGAAGGGAGGGACCGCGCCCGCGTCGTGCTCTCCCGCGACAGCGGCATCCCCTCCGACGTCCGCTACGCCAACTCCCTCGGCTTCCTCAAGGAGGAGCCCCTCCCCGAGTGCGGCAAGCTCCTCCAGATGTACGCCCTGTCCGATGAACTGGTGTAGCTAAGCTACGACGAGCCTAGCTTGCTTTTTCACCAGCGCTTAATTCACATATTATGCTATGTTATGTAGTGACTCCTCCTATCTCAGCCACTGGTTTGTATGGCCTTGTGTAATTCCTTCTACTTAATAAAATCACCATTTATTCTATGGTTTGACAAATGAAATCTGCGAATAGCTCGGTTTCTTTAAAAATTTATCTCGTGTAGTTCGATGCAATCCATAAATAGTACTGGAATTTAGCAACTTTTCATAGAACTCCCTATTTACCCGACTACATATTCTTCCCTATTTGCATGCATCACTTGTACCAGACTCAGGATCATCCCAGGAGAAGCCTAATAAGACTTCGGACTGGATAACCTCTCTCTACTTAGGGCAACGCTCCAGACCCAACAATATGACCTGCAAGATATCGGGATCACGGATGATCCTCCAGGATATAAAGAATGCGTGTCCAAGAGGCCGGGTCAAGGTAACCAAAAGTGTTTAAAAGATAAATCACAAGTTAAGGGTGATCCTCGAGATGATGTTTAAATTCAAGATGTTGCAGGTTGAGAGGTCTTAATTGATCATTTTTTGGATCCCAAATCTACTTTTGTTGAATAGAAGTTTAAAATTTGAGTAAGTCAAGATATGTTTTATAAAATTGAAATCTCTATTTTATTGATAACTTATGCAGCAGAAAAATATAAGTGTTTTAAACAGTCGAATAGAAATGTCAAACTTGACTTACAGTTTGCAGAAATATTGAAATGAGATACAATCCGTTTCATACATCACATCTAATAAACATTAAAACACAAGCATTATAACACCTTTAGCGGAATTCTTCAAATGGAAGCTTTAAAATGAGTGCGGGCCTTCTAAAGAATCGGACAAACTTCAAGCATCTTCGTTCGTAGGGTTGCTTAAATTTTTTAATCATGGCTAGGTTTTACAATGAGAACTAATTTGATTCGCATTTGAAATAGATGCCAACTAATACACTTCCCAATGTTTGACTCAAACAAGAACCAAATTAGCCTAGGGGGAGTCCTACTAGTGTTAAGGTTACATTGCATTATGTAATTTCAATCAGTGTAATGAGCCTCTAAATTATGTACCTCAAATTTATGGGTTAGTTTTATGTGTCTTTGGCTCTATGCGCTAATAACTAGAAAGCTAATACACTTGGCAAGCTTGTTGAGTATTAAGAAAAGTTATATATATATATATATATATATATATATATATATATATATATATATATATATATATATATATAGGGAAAACGGGATATGAGCCATAGGCTCATACTCTTATATGAGCCATTCCATGTGGCTTCCATGTGGACCAATAAAAATATAGTAACTTGAAAAAAAAATTAATTACATAGATAGAAATAAAAGATCCCATAAAGATTTGATAAATAATAACTTATCATATCTTTACCTAGGAACTTACCAAATATGTTTACCTAGGAATTTAAATCGATAGAAATAAAAGATCCCATAATGTTAATGTTAAGATTAATGTTAATATTAATTTTAATGTTAATATTAATATTAATTTTAATGTTAATGTTAATATTATTGTTAATTTTAATTTTAATGTTAATGTTAATGTTAATAATAATATTAATATTAATGTTAATGTTAATATTAATATTAATATTAATTTTAATGTTAATATTAATGTTAATATTATTGTTAATATTAATTTTAATGTTAATTTTAATTTTAATTTCAATGTTAATATTAATTTTAATTTTAATTTTAATGTTAATTTTAATTTTAATTTGGAGGGACAAATGATATTATTCCTATTTAAATTTTTTTGGTAAGTTTCTAAACAAAAATATGGTAAGTTATTATTTATCAAATATTTTATGAGATCTTTTATTTCCATCTATTTAAATTTTCTGTTCCTAGTCACTATATTTTATTTGTCCACATGGAAGCCACGTGGGATGGCTCATTTAAGAGTATGAGCCTATGGCTCATATCCCGTTTTCCCATATATATATATATATATATATATATATATATATATATATATATATATATATATATAAGTTCAACTTTTAGTGCACCCTTCGGTTTCTTGTGATTCAACCAAACATGCCATAAATTTGTAAAAAAAAAAAAAAAAATTGTAGAAGCCGAAAATTCATGTATGGATTATACGAGATTTTGCACAATAGTTTGTATATTTTTTTAGTATCTCATCAAGTCCAAAATTCATCGCTTTAGCGACGGACTCCCGACTATATACTGACGGTTTACCGTCTAATCACAGGCAATATTTTTTTTAATTTTAAGGGTGAAAAGTTGTCGCACACCCATCGGTAAGGCGTCGGCGAAATAGCGACGGACAATGTAGCCGTCGCTAGTAGTTACTCCTTAGTCAATATTTGCGTGAAAAAATGTTAAAAAAATTGCGAAAAATTGGACGACTACGTAGCGACGGATCGTAGCGACTACAAGCGACGAATTAGCGACGGAGATTGCGTATCAGACACTCTGATACGCGTTTACCGACCATTTAGCGACGGATATTGCGTATCAGATACTCTCTGATACGCAATTACCGACCATTTTAGCGACGGATACGGCCGTCGCTAAGGCGATGTGTCATTAACTTTCTGATACGTGCTTTGACGGAAATCCGTCGGCCATTCGTCGCGAGATGTACGAGTATGGTTGACGGAAATCCGTCGCGAAATCGTCGCTGGACGACAACTTGACGACGAATTATTTTTAGCGACGAGACTTTTCCCGACGGATATTTTTGACCAAAATCCGTCGGCCATCCGTCGGTATTACCATTTACCGACGGCTGGGCGACGGATACGGCCGTCGCTAAAGCAATGAATTTTGGTAGTGAAATTATACACAAACTCGAATATTCATTAATGGATTATATAATATTATATAAAAAAAATATTCTACGAAAAAAATATATTTGTAATATATTAGTTGTAGAAAAAAGATTTAGAAAATTTTGATGGAGAAACGTTCCGCCACTTCTTCTGGCAAAATATTGGTTGATCGTTGGCCAACGTTCAAATTTTCTATGCATTACAGGAGATATGGAAGGGGGGTGATTTGGGCGAGGGCAGTACAACATAGAGGAAATAAATAACAGGAAAATAGAGAGAAAAAGAGGAGAAAGAAGGAAAGAACAATAGCAAACAGAAGAAGCACGAATAACAAAAAAGATTAGTATTTTTTTAAGTTTTTATTTATTTTAATTAGATAGTATTTATTTATAAATTCAAATTTATTTTTTAAACCCTAAATTCTAACCTTATACACTAACCTTAAAACCCTAAACCACAACCATAAAACCCTAAAACTAACCCAGCCTAGCTCTAACCCTACAACCCAATATCAACCATAACTCTAAAACCGTAACACTAACCCTAGAACACTTAACCCTAATCTAAATTATTTTGACATCAATAATTTTACAAATGGTTGAACAAAACGATGGACGTATTCCATGTGGCCCACCACTGACATCATTATCCAGAAGCGTCAGACCCACATATCTAGTTTGGTATTTTCTGGACATGTATTTTTTTTTTACATTTTAATTATGTTAGTTATATGATTATATATATTCCACATATCTAGCAATAACAAAATCTATATATTTTAAATATAGCTATATGATTATAGTGCCGATGTGTGATTGTGAGAACATGGCATATGACGGTACGAGAGGAATTACGGTGAATGGAAGCTGACTAGCGAGCAAGAATTGTTGGTGCGTGACTTTGGCTTTTAATATATTGACTGGCTACATTTTCTACATCGCGATAGAGACTTGATCCTAAGTATCATTGAGCGTTGGTGGCCCGGACGCAACACATTTTAGCTACCAATTGGAGAGATAATCATAACCCTAGCATATGTTTCAAATATTCTAAGGTTACCTATATATTACAGGTGAACCTGTAATATTTGAGAGGAGCTAGATCCTAGTTTTCTAATCGTGCAGTACCTTGGTGTGGATTCGCCCGAGGATATCTGCGATAAAAGCTTAATTAGGTATCTCGCATAAACTTTATGGAGCTAGAGCATACTGAGGACACAGAGGTTCATGTGAATGACTACCGGGTATGTACTTTAATGTTAATGTATTGTAGAATAACATATAATTTTTTTCGGTAACTCATATCATTCATTGCTCATATTTCCAAATCATATGTTACACCAGGGCCTACTCACTAGGCTTATGTACTGCATTTCTTCTTCTTTTTCGAAGGATCGAGAAATAGGATACATGTGCGTCTACAATTTATGGATAATTTGGCAGAACCTACATGCCAAGCTTGCGAAGCAGCAAAGTTAGCATTTTTGTATCACTCTGTGACAAAATTTATGAGAGGGATCGTTGGATAAAATGCCCAAAAATATTTTTGCTTGCATGACATTACTACAAGATGAACAAAACAAATTTTGTCAATACCGTATACACTTTCAAAATGTGCATCTTATATTGTACCATATTATTTCTCTTATTTCTGGTAGGTTTGGTCCTACGACTATTTCTCTATTGTTAGGCTAGTGTTCTGTTTTAGTTCTAATGTCGATGTCTTCTCGGTAGCTTCCAAGTGGATGGCAGATATGTACAATAGATATGGCACAATAAATTTATTCGATAGCATCAATTTATTCGAACCAATTTGATACTATACAACACATGGAGATAAAATATATAATTATTTATTTAGTTTATTTTTTTAAATTATTATGTTTATCATTTTGTTATGTTTTCGACATCAAATAGATTCATTGGTTGCCCTCACATGACATAAATTCTCCTGAGATACAGAGAATCTCTTATAATTTTAGTCTCTACGCCATATACCACGGTAGGGGTGTGCATCGGTCGGTGGTCGACCTATTTGGTCCCAACCGAAGTCGAACCGAAGTAAATCAGTTTGAAAATAAACAAAATCGAACCAAACCAACCAAATGGTCGGTTCGATTTTAAAACTGACCGACTTGGTTCGGTTTGGATCGGTTCGACTTGATCGGTTTTGATCACATAAAAAAATGGACTGTATGTTTTTTTTTTCTTTTGTGAAATCTCGGTCAACTTTCACTTTGCAACAGTAAATACAATTCAGCAGCTTCAATTCAACTTGGCTTTACATGTGGAGAAAAATGTCAATTATACATAAAAAAATCATAACATTAAACCAAAAGTCCCTTTCATGTGCACATGAGCAATTAGAAAAGATTATGAGCCGCCAGCACTCCTCTTTGAGATTAGAGAGAGAGAGAGCTCTACTTGATAAATGGTTGTGATGTGAATAAATGAACCAAACCTGTATAATACAACCCAATGAACCCATACCCAACCGGCCAAACCTTAATTATTTAACAAGGATTTGCTTCGGTTCGGTTTGGTTTAGACGATTTTTGGCATAACCAAATCGAACCGGTCGGTTTTGAAAAAATTGAAGCTGAACCAAACCAACCGAACCATCGGTTCGGTTTAAAACCAATCGGTTCGGTTTGGCTTGGCTCGATTTGGTCGGTTTGACTTAATTGTGCACAGTCCTATACCACGGTATCATCATGTTTCATGATTATGTTGATCGTGTTATGCGACAACTCGATATGAAACAAATAACTCCTGAGAAGACAATATTTGAGTCGTGGTATAAGGCAACACAAGAGCCCGCTCTATGGTTCCTTATTGGAATTCCAGATTCCAGACATATGGTGTTGCACATATATCTCAACAGATGACAAATATGGGTGATGGAAAGTTTTTTGAAGAATTAATTATGAAATTTGATTAAGTACGAAAGTGAGTTATGCTCATATTTTGTTTAAATTATGTAGCACTCTATGATATGGCTTACATGTTGGTACAGAGCCCCTCTTATAAGCAATGGAGCTTATAGATACAAGGAGATACAATTCCATGATCGAGTCATAGATGATTCCAACGTGCATGTGTGTGTATCTTTTATGAAAGTATGAATGGGATGGTAGTTTTATTTGTTTATTTCTTAAATTTTAGTATAAACAAAACTTTCTTGTTTATTAAATTTAAGAAATATTAAATTTCAAGTTCTTAGATTGCAACAAGCACTCCAAAACCCACACATTGATAACACGCAAAGCAGCAGATCATCCTACAGGCAGTGTTAGATGGAGACAGTTACGTTCCCATAGGGTTATGCACAATGTCACTAGCAAGCCATGGCAGGCTGACGATGGCCCTTTTCAGCAGGATAACGAGGGCACTTCTTGGCAGGCTGGCAAGGACACTTCTTGGCAAGCTGACAAGGGCACTTCTCTGCAGGCTTACGCGTTAGAGTGGTTCGAGGACTTTAGTGTTGGATACTATACGCAAATATTAGCGACTCCATCAAGGCCAATACCTACTCAGGAGGACTCGAAGGAGGATAGTAGTTCAGATGCGCACGAGGAGAAGCCTGAGGAGGATACGGCGGAAGGGAGACATCGACTACGTCTCAGAATTGGATGTTGTAGGGATTACATGCGACTTGTTAGAGGAGGTAGTTGAGACATCATTTTATGGGTTCAAAACGTGTATCATTTTATTTTGCAAACATGTAAAAATTTAAGATAACTTTATTCAGTAGAACTTTTTTATGAGTTGGCCAAAATAGTTGGAGTAATCAATGGTAAGCACAAAGCACAACTGTTCAATTTACCCAGAATTTAAGTGTCATAGCCAAATTTTATCCAACTTGTCTCCAAAAACAAGTCGTCAACCCATAACCCTAACCTAACCTCCTAACCCTAAGACTAAAGAAAATCTAACCATAACCCTCATTTAGCTGACCAAGGTCCCAATCCTAAGGTCCCAATCCTAAAAAAAAAAATCTAACCAAACCTCCTAATCCTAACCTAACCTCCTAACCCTAACACACACACAAATCCTAACCCTAACTCTCGTTTAGCTGAACAAGATCCAATAATTCCAAAATTTTGGACATCAAAATTCCACCAGACGAACTACAAATTTCCCCCCAATTCGTCCGGTGCAAATTTCTGTCGCACCTGGTGGCAAATTTTTGTCCCAATCCTAAAAAAAATCTAACCTAACCTCCTAATCCTACCATTAAAAAAAACTTAACCTCCTAACCCTTACACACACAAAATCCTAACCCTAACTCTCGTTTAGCTAACCAAGATCCAATAATCCCAAAATTTTGGACATCAAAATTAACTACAAATTTTCCTCCAATTTGTCCGGTGCGAATTTCTGTTGCACCTGGTGGCGGAATGCCAAAAAAAATTATCTCTATAGATAATATATTTGTAATATATTACGTCGAAAAATTTCTGGATTTTGCATAATAGTTTGTAAAAGATTTTGTAAAATCTCTTCTAGTCCAATTTGTTCAAACTGCATTAGATTTTGGTTGCAGACTCAAATTCTGCCTTCCAAGAGGAATGTCTGGACAAAGTAGTTGCTAGATTCTTCATCCAATCGCAGATACCAAATCCTTTGGTTGCAGAACTGATGGCGGGATTGAAGAATCAACATCACACCTTTGGGAAAACCAATGCTCAAATTTCTATCACAACATAACTCTGAGTCGTGGAGAGAGTTAAATATTTGCATTATTCTAACGTGTCTTCCTTTGGTTGAAGGTCTATTTTATTCGAGAATTGTATTCACGCAGCAGTAAAAAAATTCTACAAAGTTCATTCCATTTTGACCTTGATTATTATAATGCCATTTTAAAGTCCATTTCCGATACTATTACACCAAAATTTCATAATTCGAAGGGTCGAGGGATAAGTATTATACTCAACAATAAAGAAGTAGACTAATAGATGAAAAGAATTCTTCAGTAATAGAACACTCTGGCAATGTATTAATTTCACAGTAAGTCATTTAGTTCCATCATATCCTTATTATACTGGATTTCATCTCGAGAGCCCTTGCTGGATCTCTCCATAACTAAAAAACCCTGGTGCTTAAAAGAATTATTCATCAAAGTATTACATGTGAGACAGGCAAATAGCACCAATAAGAGAACAAAAAAAGGCAATGATAAGTAGCAATAAAACATATTAGTAGATACACAAGTGCAGTTGCCTAGTCTTTGGTTCTAGCCTTCCAACTCTTAGCAGCAACAACAAAAAATCCTATAATTAAAAAGATTTGATCTACTCAAACTCAGGTTGTAGGACCTCTTCCTGGATGTCTAACACCTCCTCCACTTCAACCTCCTTGGCTTCGTACTCTTCCTCTTCATCACTGGCTTCTCCATCCCTCAGCTGTTTCCTCTGCTCCCTTTCCTCTTCGTGTAACTTCTTCCACTTTGCCACCCAGTCCTCCCATTCTTCCTGCAGCATCTTCCTCCTCTTCCTCTCTTGCTCACTCAACTGCAGCGACACGTCCTGGTCCTCTGCTTCATACTTCTTGCTGTACTTCTTCAAGTTCTTGGAAATCTCTTCTTCTTTCTCAGCACTTAAGAATGATGGCGGCCTTGGACGCCAGAGGAACTGTTACGCAAAAAAAAATTCAAATGAAAGATCGAAAGTTAGGGCAGTACAAGAATTAAAGTCCAATGTCAAGAGGTAAACGCCTTTTACCTGATAAAAGTGATCTTTCGGTATCCTGTAAAGTAGTTTTCCATTGAAGGACCATATATGGAACCCGTTCTCCATCTCATGAACAGAAGTAACAGATGTTGCGACATATCTACAAATGCAGGAGCATCAGCAATAGCACACTCTGAAGAAAGGATATAATGCTACAAGGCAGCAATAAATTTGTGATAAAATTGACTTCATCACACACATATTCCAAAATTTGGTTAGCATCGGATCTATAGAAGTCAGGAGCAGATTTTTGCCCTTCTAAGGTTTTACTCAAGTTCAAATAAGACCAAAATGGTAGAGGATAAATGGAAACTTTTAAGGGAGATTATATATCATAGTAGTAACCTAACATAGACACGCAAAGATAAAAATTAGTGGACACCAACACATTTAAATTTTGAGAGGGCAAACTACCTGCCGGTGGGGTCCCATTCAATGTCCGTTGCCATGAAATGTTCGCCACTGGCCATGGTCTCTAGATCATCCACATTGTAAAATTCCAGTTGTCCATTCAAACCCTTCAGCCCTGCAAGCACAATGAAACGGCCACCAGGAGACCAATAGAGAGCATTAGCCTGCTTGGACTTCAGAGTTGTAAGCTTTGATACACGGCCAGCATGCTGTGCAGTCCTCATAGAGTAGAAGCTAATGTCTGGGCGAGGATGCTCTCCATGAATGATCGCAAATCTGTGGCCTTTGGGTTCCCATGCAAAAGCAATTATCTTATCGTTTTTGTTTTCAAGCTCCAGAACCTCAATGGGGATGTCTCTTTCCTTAATTCGGAAAAGTTCAAAGCCAGTGTAGGTGCTCTTCTTTGTTTTGGTATACCTGTCAACCTTGACAGCGAGGTATTCTCCATTGCTCTGCCAGTACATCTTGCAATCGCTGACACTGAACAGGTTTTTCTGCCTCAGTTCCTCCTTGCCAGGAATTTGAACAAGGCTGACCTGCATAACAAATACCTACTGAGATGATTTCTCGTAAATAACTAATACTTTCTCTTGAGAAGAAACCGTCGTGTTACCCTTGCAGGCTGGTTTCCACCCCCTAGCTCTGGAACAAACAGCGCAAGCAAAGGATCGGTAGGAGACCAACTGAAATCAATCACGCTTTCAACCTTCAAAGACTTCTTATCAATAAGGGTGAAAGTTTCGGTTTCGTAGACAGAAATCATGTTCTTCCCTATTCTTGCAAAATACTTGTCTTCTTTTCCACCACCCCACCTGTAGTATTGATGTGAAAACTCATTCAGTAATCTAACAGCCGAAACTACAAATCTTGCATTTATGCAGGCAAAAGTTGTATATATAGTTAAATCTCACTTGAATACAGGCCATGAAACTCCAGATACACCACCAGTTCCACCAGTAGTAAATTCATCAGCATTTCCCTTGAAGTCTCGCATCATTTTCCCCGTACGTACGTCAAAAATATTAAGTACAACCCTCTGTTAGAAGGGGGAAAAGGCATCACGGGGCATGAAAAAAAAGGAAATTACAGATAAAAATCAAGCTGAGCAATAAATAATGCTGATGTGGCACTTACATGAGTGTCTGTAGGATTACTAGGCTCGTGGCTGCTGTACGTGACAAGATATTTCTCCCCAGGTGAGAAATCAATCAGTTTCACCTGTTTTTAGAATTTAAATGGAACCCAAGGGAGGCATAAGTAATATTATCTAAAAACAAACAAATGAAACCATCAGAAGCAGCCAACCTGTGGATGGGCATATCGCATTAAACGATTAAAAGTACTAGCACCTCCCCATACTGCAGCACCCTGCCTGTGAACCGTGGCCAAGTATGTTCCAAGTGGGGACCATTGGACAAAGCTCTCAGTCCAATACTGCAAAAGCAAATAGAGACCAACTGATCATTTGCTCATAGAGCTCCAACAGTGGAAAAAGTACATAAAAAAAGAAAATAATTAAAATAGGTAATAGAGCAAGCTTAATCATCGTTCCTGCAACGTCCTACTATGATGAATTTAAAAGCCTTTATCCTCAAGTTTTGGGTTGGTATTATGATGAACAACATGATACACGATCTCATCAAAATGGTTCAATTTTAACACGTCCTGTCCTCCAAACTTTGAAGTTATAGTACATCAGTTTAGTCAGTAGAAGTTAAGGCAAGGCGAGAGCAAGGGTTTGGCTCATTAGAAATATGGTTTTGTCTGCAAATGTGATTACTTACAGACACATCAAACTGTCTTGTAACAGCAATCTAACATGATGCAGCCATAGTAATAATATTTGCAAATTTTTCAAACATCGAGAATAATTCGTGCAAGTAAACGAACTGATTCGGAACAAATTCGGCTGTCCACGAATATTGTAATGTTCGCAAAATATGCGCGAATAAGTCACGAATTTACGAATTATTCGCAGATTTTACTGATATATAAACACATCATAAGTGACATGTGCAACTTTTGAGTTTTCCCCCTTCAGTGCTGGACCTAGATCTGATAAATTAATCGTCAGCAAGGTCGGAGAGGACTTTTTGATGGAGGGATTAGGGGCTGACGAGATGGTCGGAATCATGTTGTCTGATGTAGAAGTAGGTTTTAAGAGAGGACTTTTCAGTTACCTAGTCTACGTGCATTTATTGGAGACAGCACATATGTACCTTTTATGGATTTTAAAATTTGAAATTTTGTTCTAATGTAGGCAACAAGAGTAACTGGATACAACTCGCTACCTTCGACGTATATATGAAAATTGAAATTTTGTTCCAATTTAAAATTGGGTATTTATTATATGCAAAGCCTGCGAGCTTATGACAACAAACTGAGGTTGACTCATGACATGTTATATATATATATATATATATATAGGAAGAGTCAAAGCCTCATGGCTCTGCCGCTCTAGTGGTGAGCAGGTGGAGACATAGCGCATCAAGGATGGGTGGGTTCGATCCCACGGGAAAGCCGATATATATTGGGAAAAAAATTGTATTAATAAGAACTTGCTTCCAAAGTAGTGCTAGGACTCATAATGCACAACTCTAGACCAACTCAAATACAACCCTTTCCTACTCACATACATCTCACCTAGACCTATAACAGTCTAATATTTTATTCTGCCCTTACAGTCGGGCTACCTCCAATTGCCCTTACAGTCGGGCTACCTCCAATTCTCTTCCGTCAACCTGCCGCTTCGGTGTACCATGTTTCTCATGTTGGAGGAGATGTAACCATCTCTCGTTTTTCTTGGTCAACTGGGGCTCATCATTGGGCAGCTGCCCATCAGGGTCCGCAGACCCATCTGACTCATCTTCAGACTTCTCTGTAGAGATTTCCGCAAGGCTTCAGTTTTTGGCATACGGTGCCTGACAACCTTTGAAAGGAGCTCTACCCCCAGGGCCCCAGGCGATCTTTCTCTATAGAAGAGGTCTCGGTGACGGTCCTTTCTGCCACAGACAGGCCTTGCCCAACCTCACTAGTAGATTGGCAGCCTGCTAGCCCTACCAGGGATTGACCATCCCCACCATCATCATTGCCTAAATTAGGCAAGTGATTCGGATGAATGCAATAAGTGGTGATGTCAGCTCTGGTCACAACTCAGCCCAGATCATCCGTTCGACTAGAGGAGCTGGTCACAGAGGAAATGTCAGGGTTCCGATTCCTTATGCAAGAGATTCGATGAATAATTGCCATGTCCTTGTCCAAACCAACGTGAGCCTTCGTGCTCTCCAGCAGAACCTCCATCAGCTCTTCTCTGAGGCCCTCGCCAGAAGGGTCCGAGCATATACCCTCTGAATGGCCAATGCATCGACAGGCAGCACATATTGGCGAAATCCATTCATAGGTGACATGTTGCTCAATGATCCTGCCATCAGGAAGTTGAACTAGCACTACAGCAGGCAGATCCCGACTAGCAGTGATTTCAACAAGCACCATTGTGAATGCTAGCCACTTGCGATAAGCAGTAGACGCGTCCAGGCGGAGTAGAATCCCGATGACATTAGTCAGCTTGTGCAGAGATGGTTCATTCCAGAGCTGAAGAGGGTGCTTTGGAAATTGGATCCAAATTAGAATTGTCGCCAGCAGATCTCTCTCCATGGAAATCGCTGTGATGAATCTGTTGTCAAACATCCAAGGGCCTCCTTGAAGAACAAAGTCGAAGTCTAACTTCGAGGTAAAGCGGAAGAAAAAAATCCACTCTCTCGGAAGAAGACTTCCACACCACCCGTCAGAAGCCACACCCTTCGAACAAATGCTGATATAGTAGTAGGTTCGTAGGTTTGGGCCCGGGTACATATATGACCACAGTATTCGACTATTCTGCCACCGAGATTGGTAAGTCTGCAACAGAGATGTATGCAGTACGGACTCCATCCACCACCGTTGGTTCCTCGAAGTGCAGCCGTATATCTACACCTACTTGGACTGGGGAGCAGATAGTCGCCCAGGTAACAGGCTTGGATGAAGAGAAGACTTGTTCGGCTGTATTTATAGGGGAGCGTTGTTGCACCTTCCTAATAACTACACCACCGCCAAATGGTTGCCTACTCATGTCCATCTCTTTGAGCTGACGAGCATCCTGCACCCCTATCCCTCCCTCCTTCCCGATGTGGCCCTGGTCTGTCCCTCACAAGGGCCCCCTTCGTTGTCGTCTCGTGCCTCCCTCCTACCTCCCGATGCGGCTCCTCGCTGCAGAGGAGGCATGTTTCGCATCCCCGCCAAAATCTGTCCCTCCCAAGCGCCCCCCCCCCCCCCCCCCCCCAGTTGTCGTCTCGCGCCTCCCTAAGGGTCAAAACTCTAGGTGTCGACCGACGCCTATACACGCAGGTCCAACTGCGATCATCTCCATGCGCATCATCAGAGGGTCGAGATTCGTCCCCCTAGTCAAGGGGACGAGATCGCCGCCGCCACCCCTTCTCCAGAGTGTATGTATTCGAACTTTTGCCAATTTATTGCCGAATTTTGCACGAATCATGAACATTTCAACCTCGCTGAATTATCCGAATGCGTGTGACTGGATGTAGCTGTAACGACCAAAGTACATTAGGAATGTCTTTAACTTCTCCATCTCTTATGCCACAAACTGAGGAATTATAGTATTATACCACCTATAATCACTGGAGAGATCATTTTTTCTATGTTAAGAAGGAATAAGATAGAACGGAGAATATTGCAATATTCTATTGCAGACTAACCTCTTTATCATGTCTGCAGCTGACTTCCTGAATGAGTGCTAAGAATTACATTGGTCTCCCCAATTAATCTCTTAGAAACTAATTTCAAGTAAAGAGGATACTTGGAGAAAAGAACACAAGTTTGTAATCTTAACTCGTATATTATCCCATATTCTTTCTTCGTCGTCTTCCTCATGAACTACCTTGCAGAATTGTCACCTCCACCCAGGAGCGGATGCAGGAATTTAAGAGGGGGGTCAACCTATATGTACATTAGGAGTGTCATCCTCATATTAGGCCAATAAGCATAGTTTTTAGCAAGTCCTCAAATAATTAATCTATATTACTATTACATGTACAAAGCACACTACACTTGAGATGATAGACGTTCAATCAAAGGGAGCATGTACTTACAAGACGCAAGGGCTCGTGCAGCAAGCAAGATGGATTGCAATGCGTGTACGCGAAGGCTGCACGAAAGGAGGACTTACGTCAGGAATGAGAAGAATGTGAGCATCCAGTACAAACGAAGAATGTACTGAATGTTGGCAGTTCCAAACGGTTTACACACAGGCCAGGCTGCTCTGGTCTGTGCAAATGGTGGGAGGATTGTTGGCTGAAAAAATGGTATAGCCTAGGTCAGGACGAGTTGCAAGGGTTGTGCAGTGGAGTAGGGGCCACGGGAAGGAGAGGAGTTTTGAGGAAAAGACGGTGGTACTTATTGTTGAAGGCTTTGAGGAGTGTTGCTGCAGTAGATGGGTTCAGTTGAAGGAAATGGATATGAAAGAAGTTGTACATGTGGTGAAGATGATGGTAAAGAAGATGAGTGTTATGGAGGGTATTGTGTTTGTGTGACGAAGGGAATTTGAAAGTGATGGGAGAAGGGATTGATGGTAAGTTGTAGTACATAGGAGGGGTGGACTCGAGATGGTCCTAGGTGAGTGAAGGTGTGATGGAAGGAGTCTGATGAGGGGAATGTACTAGCGAGGGGTTGCTTGTGAGCTGGAAAAGGGAGGAGGGGTGGGAGTGGGAGTGCGTTGAGTGAAATAAGAGCTCACATGTGAGTTTTTAATTTAGAGAGAACGGTTTTGAGGGAGGAGAGAGAAATAAGAGCAAAAAAAAATTCATTTTTCCTAGTGGGATCAATTGACCCCACTTGCACACCTTAGCGTGTCTGCCCCTGCCTCCACCACCAAAGAGTCGCTCACACTGTATGCTAAAAAAGACTACGTAACGAATCTGAAATTATGAATGTTTAGTAACTTACATGCATGGGACTCTATGATCACTTCCATGCACTTGACTAATAATTGGAATAAATTCATGCCTTGGAAGTTGGAAAATACAACTCCTTACTGACTACCCAACTCGTATTTTTTTAACATCTACCAATTTCACAGAGTTTTAACAAAACAAAAAGTAAATAAAAGATGATCAATTGTAACCGAAAAATAACACGTAAATACGAAGAATTCCTAGGATTGCATGAAAAGGAAATGAATGCTATAATAAGGACAGTATAAGCAATTTCTCATTAATCATAACTGTTAAACTTACAAGAAAAAGGGAAAGCAATAGAACCTCAGTTTGATGTCAAAATAAAACGTAACTAGCAGATAATTAACATTCAACTCTCACGTACAGTAATAACCATATAACGAGGGTTGTGTAGCATAACCACCCCCTATAAGAAGGCATATCTTCTGTATGAAATTCATAGAATTGTAGGGTTATAGGGTCCAAGGCTCTAGCATATTTGATGTTTTCTCAAGTTTTAATTTCTGAGAAATTTCAATTACGCGTGAAGCTACTCTCTCTCTCTCTCTCTCTCTCTCTCTCTCTCTCCTCTCTCTCTCTCCTCTCTCTCTCTCTCTCTCTGTGTGTGTGTGTGTGTGTGTGTGAGAGAGAGAGAGAGATTCTTTACATCATTTCACATAGCATGACATCCGATGAGTCAAACAAGTACCATATAAGACTAAGAAAATTCAGTTGTCACGTAGTTACTGGTGGTGCTGGACGCCGAGAGATTTAAGTATTTAACAAAAAGTCTAGTCTACGAATGACATTGAAGTTTCCACATAATATAAGGGTTCATAACCCTTTTAAGTTATAACAATACAAAATTGTTCTTGGTGATGAGCTTCTCATTGCCCCTCGCACAATGATGAATGATACTACTGGATATGGATTCTAGATGTCCCATAAGATTACTATGCACATACACGCATATCTGGCAAAGTTATGAACAATTTGAATACTTGCAGCTCATAACTGTCACGACCCGCACCCGGATGATCGGACACGAATGCGTGGGTACGTCCAGCCTACGCCGTAGTGTCGGCGGTAGAACGTTGTCTAAAATCTCACAATAAGGACAATGAATAAATGAAACAGTTTATAGTACTCAAACTCGATTCTAAAGAAGATATCACGAGAAGAAACAATTTATAGACAAAATACTTTATTTACTAAATCCAAAGTTTAGGTAAGATAACTCAAAAAAGTCTCGATCCAAAAATAAAACATAGAGACTGTAGACTACCGGAGACAAATCCGGACAAAAGATATAGCCTAAGCTATACTAAAAGTAAGTAGTCGCAGCCGGGATCTCCGCTGCGAGGGTCTCTTGATCCTCTGGTAGGGCAAGATCAAGCTCCACTAAAAGGTCCTCATGCGGGCCATAATAGGTGGAACACTGGGCCTCATAATCGTCTCCTATATTTCAACATATCCAGTCATGATTGGAACGAAGTACATTACAATGAAAGCAGTTCCAAATACATGGTAGAGACTATAAAACATGTTAAGCATATGTAAAACCAGATAACTGGAAAGACTGGAATCATGTATGTCACAGGTAAAGAGAAAACAAAATAATTAAGCAAGGAACATGGTGTGACAACATGAAGGGACATGGTGTGACAACATGAAATGAAATGACCAGTAAAACTTGAGTATTCTAAGTGATTTAAAATGCTATGTTAGATTTGTGATCGGCTAAGGTATAAGACACATCGTATCGATGGTTATCAAACTAGAATGGTAAGGCATAACCATACATGAATGTATGATTAGCTAGCAGCTTGGATAAAATAAAAATGCACTAGATTGGTTGATCACATATCTATTTAGTATTTCTCTCACCCCGACTAATACTCATGGATTCGAGTCTGGATACAATGATTCTAGACACGTGGAAACATGAAACTAGATAAACTAGAGTAAGTCATTATGAACAACATGACCAGCACATGTAAACACGTATCCTGGAGATGAATCCATATAATATCAATCCGTGAATCAATCGTTGCGAGAATTAAGTAACATAACTAGAGCATGAAATATAGAAGCTATCGAATACTGAAAACAATCGAAGAATGTACTCGATGTCGTCCTGAGTGGGTGATATGGGTCAGAATCCGTATCTAGATCCAAGTAACCTATATTATGAATTTACAGTGTCAAAAGGTGAATTGAAACAATACAAACCTATCTACTAAGTTATTAGGTTTCTAGGTTCATAACCAACTACGTATCTAACTATTATCAATTGGTTTATTAACCTATTCATATTCATATCTTATTCATAAATATATATATCAACTTGAATAGGAAAATGTCTAAGGGATTTACCATCCGATATTCGGTACGAACTCCGCTACAAATCGTCCTTGCTTGCAAGGGCTATGCCTTCGTTTTGTACACAATTACGTTGCCTATAGCTGCTGTCAATGTCGCGTTTGGGGGTGTTTTTGGCCGTTTTTAGGGTGTTTGTTGGTGGTAGGGAAGATGGAGATTGAAAGGAAATTGAATGGTGAAGGTTTGGTGGAGGTTTAATACATCAAAACCATGGAATGGTTGGTAAAGGGCTGTCGAATTTGAGGCTATATAGCTGCTGTTTTCAGCACCTATTTGGGTGTTTTAGAGGGTCTAGATGATGGTGGTGGTGGCCTATGTAGCGTCCCGCTTTCGATAGGCGACGGACTTCATAATATGCTTGCACCGAGTCAGATCGGTCGGAAACTTAGATGGCCATCTGACTCGATCGCTGAGCTTGGTAAACGATAACACCTTGCGGCATCGATCAAATCGATTTGGACGGACGTTACGAGAATCGATCCAACTAATGGAACGACTTCTGTTGGAATAAGTCCTAGATGCAGCGGACTGCGTCTCGGCGAGTGAGTTCTATATAAGAGCCCCTTCGACGGGACCGGACCGTTGTATGATTTTTTTGGAACTTTTGCCGCTGGGTTTTGATGAAGTGCTTTCGCGTCGTTTTTCTAGATGCAATCTACAAATTTCGAAGCAAGAAAAAAAAAAGGAATCCTAACAAAGTGTTGGTGCCATTGCAGGAGCTCGCGCAACTAACTTGAACGTTGCGAAGCGCTTCGACGGTCGGCACGATCATAGGACTTGGTGGGTGATTCGGTCCCTTCTTTTCTACTCTGTCCCGCAAACGAAATTCCTTTGCCTCGAATTCATTCAAATCGACGATGCCAAGTTAAATGCATGCCAATCCACTAAGATCAAGAACTCGGAAAAAAAAAAACGTATTAATTTAGAGTAATCTACTCTGAAAAATACAAATTTATCACATAAACGAGAAAGTTTAAGGTTCTAGTAAAAAGATAGACTATTTCACGTGCTGCAAAACAATATGAAACGTCGATCGTGGATTATGATGCCTCGGACTATTTGGTGCCCACGGGACGCTAAATAGGGAGTACGGCTTTGGAGAAAATGAATCGTTGCATGAGTTGGGAGAAAGGATAATGCCGTTCAATACTGTCGACGCTATACAAAACTGTTGCATATATTAAACTGTTCACGTATTGGCATGGTCATTGACAACTTGTGCACAAGTTAATTTTTCTCGAATCGGTATCCGAGACATCGGAATCGAATCGACCTAGGGGGAATGAATAATCGTGCTTCGGCACTGATGCATTGCGGGGCCGTCAGGCAGGCTTGCAACCTAAACTGAACGGGCCGAAATGCCGTTGAGATAGTCCCACGTGGTATGTAACACCAATGACTGCGCATATAAGATAGTAGCATGCTCACCTATTGTCTTATGCATGTAGTAAATATTATCTCTGTTTTTATGTAGGGACGAGCACGGCCGTGGTAAGAAATGGGATAAATCGCTATGTTTCACTGTATGCTTTATTACTCAAAGATGGCTATCGATATGAACTGAATTTATTTAGTTCTAAATAGAAAGACAACTCTAAAGCATGCCTACCTTAACAATCAGAGTCGGTTTAGACGAGTGGGTTCGTCTCGTCCACTTAGCAAGTGTGCTAATCCCCTCCCCCAATTTTCCCAGGTGCGACGGATGCTCTAAACTGAACCCAAGGTTATAAACGGCGGTAGGCGGGTGCGCGGCGGAGAGAGTCCGCCTACCGCCTAGGCGGTTGATACATTTTGAACATTTTTTACTATTTTACCACTGTTTTTTGCATAATATGCATATTTTAAGGGTGTTCCATGCATAACTAAGTTGTAGAACGAAGATTTATAAAATTTTAGTGTTGTTAGGCCCATAACGTTAAAAAAAACCTTTTTGGCCAAAATATTTTGTAAAGTATTTATCCGCCTAGACGCTCGCCTACGCTGCCTCACCTCCGCCTATGCCGCCAACCTCCATTGGCCGCCTACTCCACCGCCTATAGCAAAGCGGTACGGAGAGGGACCGCCTACCGCCTAGGCGCCGCCTAGGCGGGCGCCATTTAGAACACTGACTGAACCTGAAGTGCGGAGAGGCATTTTGAAGCTCTTCCTATGCTGAAGTATTTTGAAGCCAATTCAATCGACGGCTTATGTATAAAGGGGCGAATGTATGGAACGGCAAGTGTTAGTTCAGGCAGCTTGTCGAGTGTATTTCTTTTTGTTTTCAATCAATGTAGCCGCAACGGCATCCAATGTAATTACGACTTGCACTTCGTTGCAAGCTATGAATGAAAAGCAAATTTCTATCTTCCTATATTGCGTCCTACATTCTGATGTGATTTGTAAAATTTCAACTTGGCGTATTAATATGAAAATCAACGTAACGTTCTTGCCTTGTACGAGTAAAATTTCAGACTCGTACGGCATCACGCCTTAGCGAGGACGATCGAATCGGCAAAATAACACCGGGGACGAACGGTTTGTCGACTCGGGACGTGACAGCCTAGGTGATGGGTGTGGTGGTGATGAAGTTATTGATGAAGATGATGAAGAAATGGTGGAGGGGCTGCTGAATTTGTGGGGACAACAGGGGCTGTTTTGTTGCTGTTTTAGGAAGGGGACGAGGTGTTGTGGAGGTTGAAGTCAGGGTTGTGAAGGTGTTTGAGTGGTTGTCTAGGTTTGGGAGCTAAAGGACTAAGGAAATGAACTATGGAGAGAAACTTTGGATGATGAGTGAATGAATGAAGAGAGAAAAGGGGGGCCAGCCACATGTGTAGGAGGAGGGGTGTTTGATTGTGTGGTTGGATGGAATGGAGGGTTGGATGGCTAACCGTGTAATAGTTAGATATTTAATCAAGATATTTGTTATTCCTAAGATATTTATCTAACTTAGATATTTCTAACTTCTAAGATATTTATCCAATGGAGATATTTATCCAATGAAGATATTTATCCTCCCATGAAGATATTTTATGCTAGGTGTTATTCATTAACCCAGATTTGACTAAGTGTGATTAGTCGCTAATCACAATTAGCGAACCTTTGATCAAAACTAATCACGATTAAGACTAGTGATACAATTAATGATTTATGACCAAAACTAATAAGTAAATAAATAATTAATACTAAATATTGATAAATACTAGCCTAATCTAGAAATGGAATTTTGGAGGTGACAATAACAAATCAAAGTTTCAGCTTAGCAACAGAAATTGAATGTGTAAGCATACAAACATGATGTGTGCAGCAAACATCTCAAGGTTGGCATTTCAAATCACTATGCTTCTTTATCATTGAAGGGCATCCACATTCATCCAAAGATGTCAGCTATAAACATGTCAAAATGCATGATTCATGGCAACAAAAATATTGGATGTATTTTAGTTGTGGGTCAATATATCAACAGACATAAAAAGGAACCATTCTTGACAAAACAAGAACTAGATTTCAAAATAAACATTGGGAGCATCTTGTATGATATGGAAATGTAATGAAATTCTCCAGTATTAAAAATCCCAACCGTGTCAATAGTGGATTGTATTAGATTTATAGCTTAAGAGAAAAATGAAGATGTTTGCATCCATGTACATAGCTTGTTGATGATTCAGACATAATCCGTGACTGAATGAAAAAACTTGTATTATGTCATATGTCCGCATTAATACTAAATACCTTCACCCTTTTGGATTTCAATTACATTGAGGAATCATTTACGAGTATGAGGTCGTTATTAATTCTGACATTCATTGAACTAAAAGAGAGGAACAAATTATTCGGGATATCAGAGCATATCATTTTCACTTACTTGACGACGATAAACAAGATCAGGCATCAGTTGCCTGGGGTCATTCCAGAAAACCTCAGTAAACCCACCAGCACGAATAACAAACTGATCTCTAGCTTTCTCATCAGTTAACCAATGCTGCAGATTTTCCTGTAATAAAAAAACTCCTACGGTAAGAACCGTAATAATTGTTTAACCACCAAGAACTCAAATCTGAGGATGTATAACTATATAGAAATAAGTGTAAAGCCAAGAATCAATATGAAAGCATCGATACATGTGTCATGTGATTACTAATTGGATTTTGCTACTGAATGCACTCAGAAGGTTACAATGTGCAGGTAAGAATAGAATATGAAGAATACATTGCATATGCCGAATAACATGATTTTCATATGGAAATGGGTGAACAATAATAGGACAAAGGGTCAGTGTATAAACAATTAAACTAGACACTGTTCCAGTATAATTCATGCTTTAGACTTCTGATGTTAGATTTTGAGGGGGGAAACACTAATACAAGTAGTTCTTTGATAAAGGGGAAGGATCTTGGAACTTGGAAGAAAGGTTTGCTATGTGAATATGTTCAATTTTCATGAATTCACACTTGTTCCTTTCAGAAGATAACCAGGAAATAGATGTCCTGTCTATGATATAGTTTTCGGTTTCTTTTGGGAAATGTAACTTATAAGCTATGTTTTTATTTCAAAATATAACTTATAAGCAAATAATTTATATGATCTTCGCGAAGAAATTAATGCATACATGAATGAGTACGTGGGTTGGAATAGGATCCTAGTTGAGCCTTGATTCTTATCATCTAGAATAAAAGAAAACCATCCATACTGAAGATCATTTCTGTTCATATTGATTCTACACCATTTGAATTTTCATATAAACCAAACATTTAAATTGGCCAAAACCAATATCTGTGCTTTATCGCACCAGATTTTTGGGTCGAAGCGACTGGAAACTACACTATAAAATAACATCAACTAATATCAGAAAATTTTGGTCAATTTCTTCAACTCCACTACAATAAGTCAGAACTGTCGGAAATTATCAAAATTGTCAAAAGTTCTTCCAGGTACAATAGAATATATGCAAAAAAAAAATTGGATTGAAGTACAAACTTGATTAAAAAAACCGTAAACATGGCTGAAATTGATCAATTTGACCTGAACTTTTTGATTTTTTGTTGAAATTGCCTGAGATATGTACTTGACTAGTTTTCCTTTCATGTTCTTGAAATTCTTTCAAGACTATATATGATAAGACTAAGTTACCTATCAACTTATACAAGATTCATTTTATAATCTCATTCAATTCATATATTAGTGCAATTGGTCACCAAAACCAACAAAAAATAATTTATGAGATCATGTTTGAACTTTAGCATAGCCTTTATTGTATTTTGATTTTGATGAATTTTGACATTTTTTTACTTTCTACCTATAGTATGAAAGAAGGTATTGTAATACTCTGATGTAAAATGGTAGAAACTGTTGATAATGATATCAATTGAGAGAGGTAACGATATCAATTGAGAGGTCCGCCATCACAGGTTTGAACCTTTCTATAAACAAAACCAAAAAAGTAAAACCCCTTTAGGTTGTTTGTTTATGCAGCAAGTGAAGAGTTAACTATCTATGCTTCACAGATATATGGATCATAATATAATAGAATACACAAAGTCAAAAGATAGTTGATTTGGGATATCTTACATCGATCTATTTTACCATACTTTCATTCTTGGGTCACTTGATAAATAAGCAAAAGACCTACAAATGGTTCAAGTTTTGTTAGACAATTCAAATGGTGTAAATCAATACGAAGTAGGTGGATCTTCAATGTGAATGGTTTTTCTTTAAATATAGATCTATAATATATTTGTATGTAATATACCAGTAGTGTTGTAAGAAACATAATTGTGGAGGATGGTCTTACGGTCACTGGAAGCATTTTTTTAAAAAATTGAAATCGCGTACCACTTAAAGTGCATTTACCTTAGTGGCCTTAGACTCGCAATAGCTGACTTTCACCAATTTCAACTAGAGCAAATAATCGCAGATGAGAGCTAACTACTTAATTATATCCCTTGTTGCTAAACAGAAATTGAAAAGATTGGATTTGCAAAAGGCAACATCATTGCTTCGTACCACCAAGGGGGTGATCTAGTGGTAGCACTAGCAAAGGGAGGAACAGGCGTGGGTTCGAATCACAGCCCGGGCAAAATAAAAAAAGGGAGTGGGAGGGGGTCTTGATGCTAGTAGTCCATGAGAGGGACGGTCTTCAATTGGCTGGCCCTATCTCAAAAAACAAAAAATAATAACATCATTGCTTCACACTCGTATCTCCCATTGTATTGCCAAAGAAAGGGCCTTCTTCCAAGTGTTCACATATTGTCGTCTCTTTTCATGCTCTCCTGCGATCTGCCTCTACCAGCTCATAAATAAGAGAATTTTGAGCACATGGATATTTCTACTTCTTCAACAAGTTTCAAGAGAACTTAGAGAAGTCCCACTTTGTGGCAAGTTTTCACTTTATTTTTCTTTATAATCTATATGAGTTAGTAAATTAATATGAAAAGGGCATAAATATAGCTTCTCCTACACTAATCATAACAAAAGGTACCCATCTGACACGTGATAACCGGAAAATATTGCATCGAACGAGTTGCAGAAAGCCATCAATTTACGAGAAAGCGGGCTTACTCCGGGCACGTACGGCACAATCTCGGCCGGGGTCCACTCGTCGGGGATGTTCATATACTTATCAAAGTCGCTGAACAAGTTGACGGAGAAAATGTGCGACTTGTCCAGCTTGTAACCGTTCGTCTTCTCCTTCACCAGCTCCGCTTCCTATCCATCCCCCCACCAAAACCCCCCCCAAACAAACAAACAAAATCATCAACAAACCAATCAAAATCTCTAACAAAGATCGAAACTTCACGGTTCCGCGAGCGGACCTGAGGGGTGTTGTACTCGATGAAGCAGTAGCCGAGGCTCCTCTGCGTGTCCGGGTTGACGGGCATCCAGAACCCGCCGTCCTTGATGGCGCCGATCTGGCTGAAGATCTTCCTGACGACGTTCTCCAGCTTCTCGAACTTTTCCGGCGGGACCACGGGGAGGTTGTCGACCACGACGATGTTCCCGACCCCGGCGTCGTGCTCCAGCGGGTCCTCCTCCCGGTAAAGCTCCTCGTCGTCGTCGCTGGACCCGACAGGAACCCGATGAGGATCCGATAAGGAGACGGGAGATTTGGCGGTGGTGGCTGTACGTACCTCTTGATGCCGAAGTCTTCGCCGGGGGGGAGGCGGATGGAGTCGAGGTCGACGGAGGAGAGGTCGATGCCGAGGCGCTGGGCGGTGGCTTCGATGTCCTCCATGGAGACTACGTCCGCCATGGCTGCCTCTTCTTGACGGAGATGACTGTTGAGGATTGGGGTTTTTGCTGGCGCCGACACTGGTGATGGAAATGCAGATGGAGGGGGTTTGGGGCTAGGGTTTCTTGAGGAGATGAAAGGAGGAATATTTGGGCTGTTATTTGTCCAAACAAAATATGGTTAAGGTCCGGTCGGTTCATCAAAAGTCGCTTATGCATGTTTGACAAAAAAAAAAAATTAAAGGTAAGTTATAAAGGCACTTCACTTTTTTATCAGGACTATTCTATTTTAAACTTTATATTATTTTTAAGTTTGTCATTGAAAAAATTGATTAGGGCTATCCTACTCTTTGGTATAAAAGTCACCTTTTTTTTTTCTATTTTTTTCCTCTTCTTCTTCCTCAACACATCCAAGAAGAAGAAGAAAAAAAAGGAAGAACAACAACAACAACAAAAATATTAAACCCTAATATTGGTGGAAATCCTAATATTGTTATCCCTAATTTTTTTTTCATTTCCAATTTCGATGGCACCCAAAGGCTCCTCATAATATACGAACCCTAATATGGGAGGAAACTCCAATATTGCTGTTCAACTAGTGCAAACAAGGACTGCCCAATTTTCTGGCAGTCCTACAAACTGAATGGACTGTCAGAAAACTGGGCAGTCCTAAGTCACAGCATGTGAAACAAAGGACTGTTCATTTTTCTGGCAGTCCTGAATACAGTAAGGACTGCCAGAAAAATGGGCATTCCTTTGTTTCACATGTTGTGACTTAGGACTGTCAAGTTTTCTGGCAGTCCATTCAGTTTGTAGGACTGCCAGAAAATTGGGCAGTCCTTTGTTTCACATGTTGTGACTTAGGACTGTCCAGTTTTCTGGCAGTTCATTCAGTTTGTAGGACTGCCAGAAAATTGGGTAGTCCTGGTCGACGCAGAGTTTTTTCGTTCGTGTATACGTGTGTTTAATTTAAATGGATAATTTTTCACTCCGAATGTAATTTAATTCAAATGGGCTACAGACAATTGAAATAAACAATGTAATGGATGCTTGAATTTTTTAATTTAATTTCCAGGATTTTGGAAACAAATAGAGAAATAATTTGGGTGTCATCGATCTTCTTGAGAATGAAATTTGGAAGAGAAGAGGAAGAAGAAGAGAAAATTTCTAGGGTGGAAGAAATTTCTAGGAAATTTCAAATTAACTTCTTGCTTGGGATGGAGAAATGGTGGAGGAGAAGAGGAAGAAGAAGAAGAGAGGAGTTAGGGTTTAGGAAGAGAGAGAAAAAATTTTGCAAATGAGAGGAAAAATTTGGGTTTGGGGGAATTTCACTTTGGGACAGCCCTAGATTAAAAAAATGAGCTGTCCTGAGTAAAACACAAAAAAATCTGGGCTAGTCCTGATCAAAAACTGAAGTGCCTTTATAACTTACCAAAATTAAATCCACATATGCATGTTTGTGACAAAAATTTAATAAAATAAAAAGTCGGTTACTATTTGCTTTTTATTTAGTAGTAAATTCATGTACATTCGTAAAAAAAAACAAAATTATTTTTGATATTGTTGAAACAAATTTAGATATATGCATATATTTGAATTAAAATTTATCATATCTATACTATTATAAGGGGGTCTCAAAACGGCTCAAGATTGGGGTCTCAAAACGGCTCAAGATTGAGTCGTCTAAGTCGTGTGTATATCATCAACCATTTAATTTTTAAAAAAAATTATGTACAAATTTGTTTAAAAAATATAATTTATATATGTTAAATATTGGGAATCGAACTCAACGAAACAAGAAGAATATCTCTCATCTTAACCACATGAGTTAGAAGAAATATTTGACTATAATTGGATAATATTCTTATTATACGTGCAAAGCACGTATATCTACTAGTATATATATGCTATTTTATTATGATTTGTTATATATTTATTTATATTTTAATTATAATTTTTTATAGATACTAGTAAATGCACATGCTTTCCACCTACAATAAGCATATTATTCAGTTATAATAAAATATTTCTTCTAGCTCATGTGGTTAAGGTGGGAGGTATTCTTTTTGTTTGTTTGAGTTCGATTTTCCATGTTAAATATATATAACAAATTTAAATTTTTTTTAAACAAATTTTACATAATTTTTTATTTTTTAATTAAATGGTTTATGATATACACACGACTTAGACGACTCAATTTTGAACCGTTTTGAAGCCCCTTATAATAGTAGAGATATGTGAAGAAAAGATAGGATTTTCGGTTATATCGAACATAAGAGAGAAAGTTTTTTAATTAATTGATTGAGGAGTTACCTTACACGGCTCAATTTTGAGTCGTTTCTAAGCTATCTTATATTAGTAGAGATATTGTTATTTGGTAATAGAAATTTATTTTAGAGAGTTCATGCCACATTAGCATTTTTAGAAATTACTAAGCTTTTTAACTGATTTGTGGGAGCTTTTGGTCCTTTTCGTTAAAATATAACAAAAATATACCAATAGGAGAACACCTGAGCTATAAAGATAGTAGGATTAGACCCTTGTGAAACCAAGGAGAGATTTACAAGATAACTTAAAGGGGAATAGCCCAAATCACTTGTTAATAATTGAGTTGGATCTTCAATATCATGTTTTGCAAAGATATTCGAAATCGTTTTTGTGCTCGTGCGATGTTCATTAGTTCTTGCTCGAATTGGAGCAATTGCATCTTCTCTACTTTCTGGATGACAATTATCGTTTTTTTTTAAACTTGGTTTCTAATGAGTTGTACTCCTCATGGTCATGATTATAAGTAGTAATGGTGGTGTTCATTAGTTCTTGCTCGAATTGGAGCAATTGCATCTTCTCTACTTTCTGGATGACAATTATCGTTTTTTTTTAAACTTGGTTTCTAATGAGTTGTACTCCTCATGGTCATGATTATAAGTAGTAATGGTGGTGTCATGCCCCATCGCAGGAATACAGATAACAGTTATGGTGCATACTGGGCCGGTTAGCCCGGTACCCGGCCCAGGCCCGGACCGGCCCGCGGTCAAATCGGCCCGGCCCGGCTCCCCACCTCCCAACGGGTCGGGTCGGGCCTCCCCCCCCCCAGCCCGAGCCCGGCCCGGCCCGGCCCAAATTTTTTTTTTTAACAGTTGTAGGCCCGGCCCGGTTGGACCGGTCCAGCCGACTGTTGGTTGTTCAATTTTTTTTTTCTGCCTACCGTTTGGGAGGGGTCTTTTACCAAAATGTCCCTCCCATATAGCCGTTTTTAAAACGTTGGGAGGGGCATTTTGGTCAATTTGGGCCCAAAATTACCAAAATAATCCTGAAAATTTTCTATAAATTGGCCAAAAATTCCATTTTTCAAACACAACTCATTCCAAACATTTCTCTACATTTTCTCTACGGTGTTCTACGACTTTTCCTCCCCGGTGCTCTGGTGCTCTACGGCTTACCGATCTCCCTCACAACTCCATTCCGGCTCTACGGCTTCCCGATCTTCCTCTCAATCCCTTACTTTCTTCTAACAAAGTTTTACTTTATTTTATTATATATATGGCTGGTGAAGGTTCAAACCCACCTGATCTTGCTGGACAGACTTACCAATTTTTTAATACTTTTTTGACGGTACTCAAATTCCACCTGAGCAAGTAGCAACCAATCCGATTCCGGAGGGGTTCCAACCATCTCCTCCGGAAATCGCTAGTTCCACCCAACGTCCTGAAAAGAAAAAAATGTCTAAGTATTGGGAATATTTTACTTTGATTTTTAAAACTAATCCTGATGGTTCGCTTGTTTTAGATGCCAAGGGTGAACCAATACCGTACAAGGCGCAATGAAAAAAATGTTGCAACCAGTACGCATGGAAGAAGGGCGGTGGCACCGGGACCATATCCAGACATTACGACACTTGCTACGGGAAGGACACACTTCAAGCGTCCCAAACCCAAATAAGCTTTCGCACCACCGGTTCTTCAATGGGTAACTTTACTTACTCAGCTGCTCGGCATAAAACTGAATTAACTAAACATATTATTCGTAAAGAACTTCCTTTCACGACGGGTGAAAGCGAATCTTTACGAGATTATGCATCAATTTCTCTAAACCCCTCATTTACTTGAGTGAGTAGACAACAAGCTCGAAATGAGGCTATTCGTCTCTTTAACGAGCGGAAAGCCGCTTTGAAAGCGGATTTTCAAAATGTTAGTAAGTTGTCTATTACTTCTGATATTTGAACTACTAAGTGGAGTTATGCTTACATTTGTATTACTGCGCACTATATAGATGCACAATGGATGTTGCAAAAACGCATCATCTGTCTTAAAATTATAGAATGTCCACACACGGGTGCTGTAATTTCAAGTGAGATTTTAAAACACGTGCGTGAATGTGATATTCACCATAAAAAATTTTCTATCTCTTTGGACAATGCATCAAACAATACTGCTGCTATGTCTTTTTTGTCAGTAATTTTTTAGCCTATTTTAGAAGGTAGACTTTTGCATGTTAGGTGTGCTTGCCATATAATTAACTTAGTTGTTAAAGAATGTTTACAATTTTTTGATCCCCATTTAGACACTCTGCGACAATGCTTGCTCCACCTAAACTCGTCTCCAAGTAGACAGCAAAGTTTTGCATGCACGTGCGCACATTTTGGTATTACTTTTAGAAGATTTGTGAAGGATATACCAAATAGGTGGAACTCTACCTACTTGATGTTGAAATCTGCAATTTCTTTTAAGAATCCTATTACATATTATTGTACTTCGGATGTCAGCTTTAACTATCAAGTTACTACTGATGATTGGGTAGCAGCTGAAAGTGTTTGTAAATTTTTAGAAGTTTTTTACAATGTTACATGTATTCTTTCTGGTGTTTATTATCCCACATCTTGCTTAGCTTTACGTGAACTTTGTAACATGTCTTATTTATTTTCTAAATATAGAGATCATCCAAATTTTGAATATGCGGTGAGAAATATGGAAGCCAAATTCAAGAAATATTGGAGTGAAGTATCTTTTTTATATTGTTTGGCTTTCATATTTGATCCTACAATCAAATTGGATGGCGTAGAGGTTTTATTAGATGGATATGAAGAATATATGGGTATAGATGTTACTGACATGAAACTAGAAGTTAAAGTTGCGTTGGACATGTTAGTTATACTGTACGAAGAAGGAGCAACGTCGACCCGACCAACTCAGGGAGGGCTAGTAGTAGCTCCGGCTTGGCGTCTAAGCTATCAGCAGCCGATCGCATACTACAAAGGAAGAAACAAAAACAATCTTCCCAACCTACTCAAGAGTTGTCTCTTTACCTTAATTCTTATCAAGACGAAGATGAGACTCCAGATCACTTCGCCGTTTTAGAATGGTGGAAGAGACACGACAAGAGATTTCCTGTTCTTTCTACAATAGCACGTGATCTACTGATGGTCCCGGTGTCTACGGTAGCATCGGAGTCCTGTTTTAGTGCAAGTTCAAGGATGTTGAGCGATAGGAGGAGCCGCTTGAAGTCCGATATCTTGGAAGCATAGTGTGCGTACAAGATTGGATGAAAGCCGATAAAAGAACCCAAAATCAGAAAGATGAAGAAGATCATGATATCCACGAGCTGGATTTGGAATCGCTTTCACTGCATGAAGGCGAACAACAATGAGGCTACGGTGCAAGGTATTAGGTATGTACATTTAAACTTATACTTTTATACTTAAAATATTTCAATTTTAACTTATACTTTTAAATTTTAACTTATACTTTTCAAATTTTAACTTATACTTTCAAAAACTATTTTTTATTTTAAAAAAAATATTTTTTAACTCCGCCTATGCCAAGCAAGCATTTGCCGGTCCCAAGCCCGGATAAAGGAAGAGGGAGAAATGTTTTTTTTTACTTTTACCCTTTTTTTTCAAAATTAAATTACAAATTTTTTTAAGCCCGATAATTTAACAAAAGAAAGTTAAATAAAGTAAGGAAAATTAAATAATTTAGCAAAAAAAATAATTTACAAATTTTTTTTTGACAATTCCTTTTAACAAAAAAAAATTAAATAAAGTAAGGAAAATTAAATAATTTAACAAAAAAAATAAATTACAAATTTTATTTGAAAAAAATTTAACAAAAAAGAAGTTAAATAAATTAAGAAAAATTAAATAAATTAGCAAAAAAAAATAAATTACAATTTTTTTTTGGAAAAAATTTAACAAAAAAAAGATAAATAAATTAAGGAAAAAAAATCATCTAAACCGGGCCGGCCCGGTTCAACCGGCCCGAACCGACCAAGGCCCGGCCCGGCCCGTGGACCGGTTTGACCCGGACCGACTGCACCATGGTCCGGTCCAGTGGGCCGGGCTGGACTTACATGTGCTGAACCGGACCGGACCTGGCCCGGCCCGTTTGGACCTAAGTGCCGGTCCAGGACCGATCCGAGCCCGGTCTGGTCTGCCGAATTCGGCCTGTGGGCCGGCCCGGACCGGACCGTATGCACCATGAGATAACAGAGGAACAACACGGCCAGCTACAGCTACGCAATATGGAGCACACTAGTTGTACCCTAAAATACAGTTACAGCTCTAAAGACAAGGAGTAATGTACAACTTACCTCATCCTCCACAACAAATGCACCTTTCTCCTCCTTTGCCATCCACTCACCTTCATCCTCGAACACAATAAATGTAAAAATCCAACAAAACCAAAATCTAACGTACTCAAATATTTACTCCAATACCACCACCCTACTCCCTCCCTATCTTGGCCACCTGGTCATCCTTTTCCCCTCCCTCTCTCGTCGACCCCTCCTCCCTCGGTAATTATTTTTCTTCCTCTCTTTCAACCTCAAATCCATTATACAGTAACTTAAGGGCAAAATTATCATTTTTTCTGACATGGTTAAGATTAAGTACATGAGTAGGTTAATTTAACTTGGACAGAAGCTAATGGAGAAGTTTATGTTAAAATGACGAATGACACTTAGGGTGTATTGGTAGGATGGAAAAGTGGAAGGAAAGAAAAGTGGAGGGAAAGACTCATTTTTTCTTGTTTGGTATGGAAGGAAAATAGGAAGGAAGGAAAAGTGGAGGAATTACTTTTTCCTCATAACCTAATAAATCCAATCCTCCCAAGGCCTCGTTTGGTTCGCGAAATCTACCGGTTGGGAAAGGAAAGTGATTACTTTCCTATGTTTGGGTGCCCAAGAAATTGAGGAGGAAAGGAAAGTGATTTTCAATTGAAGAAAAATTAGGGGGAAAAGTGATTCCATCCAAGGAAGGAATCACTTGCCCACATTGAAGTATTCACTTTCCTTTCCAAATTCCTTGGCATTGCCAAACATCGGAAAGGAAAATCAATAGGAATTAAAGTTTTCCAAAGGAAAGGAAATGACAAGGAATTGATTTCCTTTCCCTTCCATTCCGCGAACCAAACGAGGCCCAAAAGTGGGAGGAAAAGTGGATGCTTGTAGTTATTAACAATTATACCCACATATGAATGTATTATTTAAAAACTATTTATGAAGTCAAATGGTAAATAAATGATATTAATTGAGGATAGAATTGGTAAACCCTATATTTTTTACTTTCTTTCCTTCCATTTTTTCTTCCATACCAAACAAAGGAAAATGCATCTCTTATCTTTTCCATCCTTGCTACCAAACACAAAGGAAGGAAATGAGTTTTCCTTTCCATAAGGAAGGAAAATAAATCTTACTCTTTTTCCTTTCTTCCACTTTTTCATCATTCCTACCAAACACAGCCTTAGGGTCTGCTTGGTAACGGTATTTTCACTGGTTTTGAGGTGTTTTTGAACCGATCGTTTATGAAAATCCTTGCTTGTTAATTTTTTTGAAGCACCGGTTTTGGTCGGCTTAAAAATCTCCCAAAATCGGTGTAATGTATTTTTGGGTGGCTTTATAAACACTCCAAATCGGTGAATTTTGAGCGGTTCTATTTTTTATTCCATTTATATCCTCACAAAAATATATATAATTATAACTACTGATACCCTTCCCTATTTAATTTATTCGTGTAAAAAAATTTCAAAATCACTCGTTAGTGAATTACCAAGCATGGATTGGACTGGTTTAAATGCCGCTACTTAAAAACCATCCAAAACCGGACCCCTCATAACCGCTACCCCTACAATTGCCAAGCAGACCCTAAGGGTTAAAAGAGTTAAGTGAGGGAAAGTTAAGTGTAGGAGAAATAAAACCATGCTTGGTTTGAGGGTGGAGGTTTAGGAGGGAGGGTTATGAAGGGTTAAGTGATGGTTTATTTCACCCTCTTTTGTCTATTTTTTAAACCTCCAAATCGGACGGTTAACGAGAGATCGAGGAATTTTGTTTAAAAAGTCATAAATACCTCTTATTTGTTTTATAAAATATCATAATTTTTTTTCTCCATTTCTTCTTGTTTTCAACATGTTGCTCCGTAGCTTTCTAATTTGTGAAGATATTTTGACAAGTTATAATTAAAATTTTAATCAAATTTAATTTTATGACATATGTAATAAGATTATTTTGGTAACTATCATATTTTTATTAATCATCCTCCCACTCAAAACCTTGAATCCAAACAAGAGTTATTAAACACCCCCCACTTAACTTTTCCTCAAATCCAAACAAGGTTCAAGCAGACCCTTAGGGTCACATTTCAAAATAACATGATTGGGGAAGCTATAAGCTTTGAGGGGTTTACATTTAAGAAATTATTTATTGTACAAGTTATCTGCATATACAAACACAACTGATGTACAAAGGTCTTGCCTGAGTAAATGAAAGAGTTTGCTTCTGCTTGTGTAAAGAGTATAGTAACTAGGTTAATAAATCGATTTGCAAATGATCAAACGCCGTTAACACGTTCTTCCCGAGATGCAAAACTTTGCTTTTCAATCAAAACGGACAAGGAAATGTAACGAGATTTGCCACGAGGACCACAGCTTCGGAGGTACTTCCCACTCGGAAGGGTTTTTATTTCCAAAGCTTGACGGACTGGTCATGACTCACAGAAGCCACCAAACCTGTTGCTGGGGCTGCTGCCAGGGCTGCAATTATACCTTCATGTGCTGGAAGGGTCATGGTTTTGTTCTGACCCATGTCCCACAGTTCTAGAGACTGCAAAAAGAAAGCCCGTCGTCTTCGTGAATAGGAGACCATACAAGCCAATCCACCGCCAAGTGTAAGTTAATCTCGATCAACCGACCATCAAAGGTCCACGGTGCACCTTGTAATATTCTCTTCGCATCCTCGTGTAGACCAAAACGCACAAAATAGAAGCTATTTTTCCGAGAAAAGAATTTCATGCTGCCTCGTAGCCGCAAGACTCGACTAGCATAAGCTCTGATTTGCCCATAGAACGGTCTATCTCCCAGTACGTAGATTATTAGCATATTTTGCCACTTCTCAGTTGTCTCCGCGATCTCCTCTACTGTGAACTCTGCCACCCTTCTTCGATCTCCAATCGATTTTGGTTCGATGTATTGCATAGCAGCATTAGCCGGAATCGACTTTGGACGGCAGATTTGCGCCCATGTTACCCCGCCTTTCGTGGAAGGTATCGGTCTGGACCTGTTTGGTTGATCCCCGGAGTGGTCTCCGATTGGTGTTCCCATATGTCGCCCCACCCCAGCGTCTGTTGTTGCTCCAGGGATGACCACCTGTTGTCCCCTGTTGTTAGATGCTTTTACCGGAGCATAGACCCGCTGCTCCCTTCGTCCTATCCCCGTCCCGCCTAAGCGGCTCATCCTCTGTGGCCCTGCTCGACCGAGACCCCCTATTCGTCGAGGCCCCGGGGTTTCTTCGGGCTGGCGTCCCGTATCTGCTTCCCCCATGCGCCCATTAGCGCCTTCTCTTCGACCTGGCGGTTTCCCTCTTCGTCTCCTCTCTACGGTTGTCCACCCTCCGGCTTCCGCGTGGGGCTGGCGCACCATGTTTCCCGGAGAGTCCCCTGGATCCCAAGCCTGGCCGGGAGCCTTTTGTCTACTCGAACTCCCTTCCGCCGTCCTCTCTTAAATAAAAAGTTTAAATCCTAAATTTCTCCACCCAAACTCTTCAACTCCTTATCCTAAATCTTATTTCAGTTTGTATTTTGTAATGATCAAGACTTAATTGCTATTTGATTATGAGTTTAATATTACTTTTTGTTTAAACTTATTTCAAATATTATATTAGAGCCCGATAAACCCGATGGACCCAATTCAACCCGAGTTCAACCAGAGCCAAACCCGATCCTCCAGACTTGGTCTTGGGCTTCATATATTGAACCCGAGGTCGGGTCGGACTTGGCTCGGACTTGGCTTATGATTCATCGGGTTGGGCTCGGGTTGACCTCAAGCCCGACCCAACCCGCCCGAGTTGCACCCCTACTCCAACCAAGTAAGAGTTATGAAATATACCCCACATAACTCTCCCTCCAATCCTTATATGTATTGAATCCCCTCCCCTTCACTTAACCCCACCTAACTATGCTTATTTTTTTCCCTCAATCCAAGCAGACCCTCACTCATGCAACTATATTGGCCATCCGGAACTTCAACATTACTCCTTACACAAAGTTACTTCAGCTGCGCAGTCAAATTCGTTAGAGACTTTTTTTTTCTTTAAAAAAAATCTAAAACAACAGATGATCTCGTAGCCGTCAACCGAGACCGGCGAAAGCTGAGCTACCTCTATGTACGACGCCGCGACGTCGGAGTGCTTCTCGTTCGTCCTCGCGATGAAGATATCCCAGAAGACCGACCATCACTCGAAGAGGAACCCGCCCGGCGCGTCGATAGCTAAAAATTTCGATCCCAATTTCAGTAACCATAACAATAATAATAATAAAATAGGAAATTAATGTTCACATATTTTCTTCGCCGACGCTCACCGACTGGATCGTCGGGGGACACCTTCCCTTCGGCCTGGAAAGCTTTGGCACTCTCCGTCAAATTCCTCTTCACTAGATAATCGTATATGTAGACATCCAGCCTGACATTAACAAAGAAGTATATATGAACCAACCCAAACCCTAAAAAATCCACACGCGCAAAAAAATTGATGAAAAAAAACCCTAGAATAGCAGAAAGAAGAGTCAGCTCACATTTTGTCGGCTTTCCAGTTGGTCTGAGACATGGCTCTTCTTCTTCCTCCTCTTCCTCTTTCTCGAAAAAAATACCAAAAAAATAAAACAAGAGGAAGTAGAGCAGAGGAAAACCTAGAAATAGAAAAAAGGGAAAGTACTCCTAAAGTCCTTCAGCGGGAAGAGGAGCAGAGGAAAGGATTACGGCCGTGGCGTGGATGAGAGGGAGAGAGAGTGAATCTATAGAAGATCATGACAAATGAAAAAAAAAAAAGGGACTAGGAGATATATACATCTGGAAATTGCTGAGAAACCCAATTTCGGGATGGGCTTTTATGAAATGCCCACCCGCTGGATGAGTTTTATGAAATGTCCAGAATTAAGTATTTTCACGTTAAATATTCCAAGATTTCCTTTTAGATGCCACCCGCTGGAAACTGCTATTTTTATAATACCGAAACTACCCCTCCGCGCGAATTGGTCATCTATATGTATTTGAATTCAAAAAACTCAGATCTGGATTGCGATTTTCGTCTTCTTCTTCTTCACGAAAAATCTGAATTCCATTGCTCTCATCTTCAGCAGAGATCGCAAAGATCGTTCGTAGTTCGGTGTGCTTTTCTTCGGTCGAACTCAGATCATCGCTCGTCATCATCATCATCACCATCATCATCATCTTCATCGACGTCAATTGTGGAGAGAAGATCTTTCTTCTTCTTTTCCATAAGAATTATCATCGCTTTGAAAGAAGAACGAAACTCTTTATTCCTGAAAAAACTAAATTACACGGAGAATGGTCATTCTCCTACGTTTTAACACTGGAAATGACCATTCTCCGTGTAAATTAACACGGAGAATGGCCATTCTCCTGCGTTTTAACATTGAAATGACCATTCTCCGTTTTATTTAACACGGAGAATGACCATTCTCCGTGTAAATTAACACGGAGAATGCCATTCTCCGTTTTATTTAAAACGGAGAATGACATTCTCCGTGTTTATTCTCCTTCGTTTTAACACTGAAATGACCATTCTCCGTGCTAAATTACACGGAAAATGACCATTCTTCGTTTTATTTAACACGGAGAATGACCATTCTCCGTTTTATTTAACACGGAGAACGTCATTCTCCGTTTTATTTCAAACGGAGAATGCCATTCTCCTGCGTTTTAACACTGAAATAACTATTCTCCGTGCTAAATTACACGGAGAATGCTATTCTCCGTTTTATTTAACACGGAGAATAACATTCTCCGTTTTATTTAACACGGATAATGGCATTCTCCGTGTTTCTAACACGGAGAATGGTTATTCTTCTGTGTTTTAACACTGGAATGACCATTCTCCGTGATAAACTACACGGAGAATGGCAATTCTCCGTGTAAATTAAGACGGAGAATAGTCATTCTCCGTGTAATTTAGCACGGAGAATGGTCATTCTCCGTGTAAATTAAGACGAAGAATGCCATTCTCCGTGTTAGTAACACGGAGAATGTCATTCTCCGTGTAAATTAAGGCGGAGAATGACATTCTCCGTGTTACTAACACGGAGAATGACCACCCTCATGCGAAATTAACATTTTTTGTGTTCTAACACGGAGAATGACCATTCTCCTGCATTTTATGGTCAGCTGAAACTTTGGAGAGCCATAACTTTTGACTGGGAGGTCGAAACGAGGTCCCGTTTGTCGCAAAATGAGCATATCGTCGAGGAGACTGAAAGTAACCGTTTCACAGTTAGACGGCCTACCGAAATTTTAGAATCGCAAAAAAATGATGTTTGGACCTCCGTTTTAGCACTTTTGCCGTTTGTCCCGGTCTTTCCGAAATTTTTTGACGAGTTTTTGAAGATTTTTGAGGAGAAAACCTAGATTTGAAAGTGAGCAGTGTATGGAAGAAGATGAAGTATCGAAACATTTTTTTTAAGAGCAGTTTCGTGGGTGTTTTCAATAAATTAAAAGGAAGGGCAAAATGGTCATGGAACCCGCTTTGGATAAGTTTCTCTAATTCTGGGCACGCGATGAAAGTTTTTTTTAGCGGTGGGTTTTACATAAAACTTTTTTAGTTTTTGGGCATTTCATAAATCCTCCCTATATATATATATATATATATATATATATATATATATATATATATATATATATATATATATATATATATATTTTAAGGGAAGCAAATTTTATTGAAATGGAAGAAGGGCTCAAAACCGAGCAATACAGCTGGTACCAAAGGCGAAAAAACAAAATGCTCTGGTAAGCAAAGAAGTAAAAACAGAAAACTAGGAAGAAAGCACAAAATGAAAATAGTGAAGGCGGGAACCCGAGGGACTCACCCCCGAGCCCGACTCATCGGTCCAAAGCCTCCCAAAACTTGTTAGAGGTGTGAGAGCAACACCTCTTTCTTTTGTAGATTTGCCGAATCACTTCTCTGTACAATTTCGGAGGCTGGAATTGACGATCCTCGAATCTGTATTTGTTTCTGTTTTTCCATAAAACCCAAAGGACGGCGGCAGCGACGATCTGATGCCCGTGCGACGTATTCCAGCTGGCCAGCAGATCGTTGATGCCCCCGGTTGTGGGGACCTTCTTGCACTTGCAGTGAAGGAGAGTCCAAATGAGAGAAGCAGACTCCCCAGAAAGCAGAACGTGCTCGACTGATTCTGAATTGGGAACAGCACAGCAGTGGCATTTGGACGCCAGACTATAACCGAAGGATTTCACAGCATCATCCGTGGGGACTTTCCGACGCACGACTCGCCAGATTAGAATGGACCATTTTGCCGGAATACACGAGTGCCAAAACTTGGCGGAAGGGAAAGTCGAGATTTGAATGTCTCCGACGATGTCTCTGGCCGAAGCTAGGGTGAAGACGCCACTCTGGTTGGGGGACCATCTGAGCACGTCCTGAGTGTCATTGATCGACAGATTAGAAGCGCGTAAGCTCGCCTCGGCAGCCGGGCCTAACCAATCACGCACCCGACCCCAATCCCACTCAGACGCGTCATCATCCCATAAATCACGGATCACGCACAGAGGCGGAGTAATCGCGTTGGGCCTGAGGATGTCCGCCCCCAACCAGCGTTCCTTGCAGGCCTGCGAAAGACCGTTGCCCAGGGTCAGACGAAGGTGTGGTTCGGTGAGGATACGGCCACGGATGATACGCCGCCACGACGCAGAAGATCTGTTGTTAGCAGACGCCTCGGTTAAGTGACAGAATCTGGAGTATCTCGCACGCATGAACCTGGTCCAGATCGAGTTTTCAGAGCGGATTTTCCACCACAATTTGCCTGAAAAGGCGTCGACCAAGTGGGCTAGCCTGCAGAAGCCCAAACCACCCTCTTCAGTAGATTTGGCCATGGTAGCCCAACTGGCCCAGTGATACTTGTTCTTTACTTCAAGATGGCCCCAAAAGAAATTGGCAAGGATGGATTCAATAGAATGAAGCACTTTGGTTGGGGGCGAGCACACCGCTAGGGTGTAAATGGGGATGGACGATAGGACATGCTTAATGAGGATTAGCTTCCCCCCGGGGGACAGGGTGACGTTGTGCCAGCCCGTAATTTTTTGGCGAATCTTGCAAATCATGTGTTCAAAAATCCCAGAGTTCGCTCTGTCGTATACCAGCGGGCAGCCTAAGTACAGGAAAGGGGGGTAAGCTATGGAGAAGGAAGTCATGGAAGACAGTACAGTCGAGTGAGTTCTATCGGCTTTATGATGGGTGTATATCACACTCTTGCTGTTGTTGATTTTCCGCCCGGAGCAGCGGGTGTAATTGGCAAGGGTTCTGATAACAACTTCGATGGCTCCAATCGTGCCAGCAGAGAAAATGAGGATGTCGTCCGCGTACGCCAGGTGAGTAATGAGAGGGCAACCGGTCGTAGTGTGAAAGTGTTGGAAGCCGGGAGATTGCGGCATGATTTTGAGATTTCTGCTCAGGGCTTCGGCGGTGATGATGAAAATGGTGGAGGAGAGGGGGTCTCCCTGTCTAACTCCGCGGGAAGCTTTGAAGAAACCCTGAGATTGGCCGTTTATTACTGTAGAAAACTAGGAGTTGTTGATGGATCTGAAGATGATGTCTATGACGGGTTTCGAAAAACCGAATCCTCTGAGTACCCAGATCATGAACTGCCAATCAAGGCGGTCATAAGCTTTTTTCATGTCCAGTTTGATAGCAACGTTCCCCCCCTGGACGAGAATTTCATACACGTGATCATCTCTTGTGCCAGAAGGATATTATCGGAGATATTACGACCTTTGACGAAGCCGCTTTGCTCTTCGGATATGATTCTGGGAAGAATGTCCGACATTCTGGAGGCAATGATTTTAGAGATAATTTTGTTGGTGAAAGTGCATAGGCTGATCGGTCTGAAGTCCTTAAAAGAGTCCGGATTGCCTTTCTTGGGAATGAGGATGATATGAGCGGAGGATATCGATTTCGGATAGGTGGCACCTTGAAAGAAGGCGCTAGCGACCTCCCCGAGGTCGGACTGAATGATGTCCCAGCAAGAACGGAAGAAAACCCCGTTGAATCCGTCCGGACCGGAGCGCTGTTGGCATTAATGGACCACACTGCCTTCTTAATCTCATCGGCGGAGGGGGGAACGCGGAGACCATCATTATCCCTTTCACTGATCATCGATGGGATCACGGACAGGAATCCGTCATCTTTAATCACAGGCTCTTTGGCGAACATGTTGGAGAAGTAGTTTGTGGCTGCCGTTTGAATATTCTCCTGATCGTCTAGAATTTGACCATTCTCATTATGGATGCGGTGTATCTTGAGAGAGCTTCTGCGTCCTTTGACGCATTTGTGAAAGAAGCCAGAGTTTTTGTCACCCTTCAGGTCCCAGGATAATCTGGCCTTCTGTCTCCAAAATTCAGATTCAACCCTGATTCTGGACTTGAGGATGGCCTTGGAGAGGTTGAGAGCGGCACGATTCTCCGGGGAATTGAAGAGGGCAAAATCGATCTCCGCACGGGTGACATCGTCTTCCGCATCCTTAATAGCCTAAAATATGTCCCCGAACGCAAATTTGCTCCAGGTCGTGAGGGCTTTTCTAGTAGCTTTAAGTTTGGAAGCAAACCTGACCATAGGGTCCAGATGCGTGACAGAGCCCCATGCCTCTTCCACGATGCTCATGAACTGTGGGTGGTGGCACCAGAAGTCAAGGAAGCGGAATGATTTTTTGATGCGGTTATGAGAGATGTTGATCTCAAGAAGGAGGGGAGAATGGTCTGATTCTGTGGAGTTCAGATGCGACAGATTGCTGATCAGACCCAAATCCGTCCAACAGTCATTGACCATGGCACGATCCAGACGGGAGTACTGTCGACGCGAACCGTCTTGTATGTTGCACCAAGTGAACTGGTTGCCGTAGAAGGGGATGTCGGATAGATGGACGGAGAGAGCGAAGTTGTTGAAGTCCTCCATGGCCGAAAGGGGGGTCACGACCACCAGATTTCTCCTCCCTGCAAGAGACCGTGTTGAAATCACCGATGCAAAGCCAAGGCATATCCTCGTGCAGGATAGAGGGATCTGACAGAATCTCCCACATCGCTTTGCGCTCCGGGATGCTGCAGCTACCGTGGATGGCCGACAGGATGGAACGAGTCTTGAAGGCGGGATGTTCAACCCAGCAGGAGAGGGCTTGAGGGGAGTCGTTGATCATGCCAAAGCGGAAGTCGGCTGCGAAGAAGATCCAAATGTCGTGACAACCGGTAATAGCGGAAGGGAATCCCAGCTTGAGTTGAATTTCTTTCATTCTTCTATGAGGGATTTTGGGTTCGATAATGACAAGTAGATCGATCCGATGAGATTTGGTCAGACTGATGACCCGATTCATAGTCTGCTTATTACCAATGCCTCGAACATTCCAAGAAAGAATGTTAGGCATTTAATGAGGAGGTAGAGGGGTTTTGCAGCTTTGCGGCGGATCTCGTGGTCATCGCCGTACGCTGCCTTTGTTTCTTGGATTTCTTCTTCTTCTTGGGACTTTTGCCGGCCGGTGCTAGAGTCCGATCTGAACTCGATTCGGCGGCTGCGGTTGCGGAGAGGGAAATGTCAGAGTCTTCGCATTCCGACAGGGCACAGAGAGGATTGTCTCGATCGAGGAAACCCGCTTGCTGCGCTTGCCAAAATCTGCCGGTGAGCGGGGCGGGCGGACGAGGAGGAGCGAAGGCCGCTCTAGGGGGGGGTGGGAATGGCGGAGCATTTAGCCCCGACCGCCTCGCCGTTGGAGGGAGATTTGAGGCCGACGGAGGAGGATTGATGAGGTGGGGCGACGAAGGAGGGAGGGGCGGTAGGGGTGTTGAGGAGGGGGACAATGTCGAGGCCGGACGGAGGGGGAGTGGGAGGGGGGGTGGGGAGGCCACCGGAGATCGGCGTCTCAGGGGAGCAGTCATACGGCTCAAGGGCTGCGAAGGAATTATGAAGAGTAATGGCGAGAGAGGGGGATGAAGGGATTGTGAGGCAATCGGGGGGGGGGACCGGCAGCGCGCTGGCGCCGTCAGCGGGAGCAGTAACTATCGCTCCGCTGGGGTGGTGGAGAGTGATGGCGCGGGAAGGGGAGGGAGCTGATCCAGGCTCGACGAGGATTGAGGAACTCCGAGCTGGGGGATGGGGGGTGTGAGGGATCCTGCGCTGTGTGGCGGGAAGGGAGAGCTGCTACGGACTCGCGCGCTTTCCAGGGGGTAGGTTTCTTGAGTTCTGGATGAGCGCGAAAGCAGTATTGTAAAGAGTGACCACCCATCTGGCAGTGTTGACAGAAAATAATATTGTTGTCGTAAACCAGCGTTTGACTGAGTGTTTGATCACTAAGTTCTATTTCTATCACTTTGGGTGGCTCTGTGGTGAGGTCCATGCTCTACGCAGATCTTGGCGTAGTTACATTTAGAAAGGTTTTTCGTTTTCTTCTGCGATGGCTACAAGAGTACCGAACGTGCTGGCGATCCTCTTGAGGGCTGCAGCAGGAAAATAAACTAGGGGGAGATTAGGGAGGGTTATCCAGGAGGTGACGACGGTCGAATCGATCTTGGGGTTAAAGTTTGGCGACCATTTGACAATTTTGGCAAGCTGATTGTCAATTTTGGTCGTGCCTTTCATCCACACTTTGCTGAAGTCCTGGTCGGAGGAAAGATGGAGCAGCAAGTGTTTGGGGTCGAGAGGAGCAATCCTGTAAGACGCCGAGAGACCCCATCTAGAGATGGCTTCTCGAACAGCAGAAATCTTAGGACATCCGGAACCGAACTTGAGGACCAAAGTCCTGATGAAGGGGGAAGATAGGGAGCGGACCTCTTCGCAGGAGAAGGGGACCCGGATAGGGTTTCCGTCCGACGGAGGCGCCAGGATGACTTCAGGCAAGATCACTTCAGCTAACCGGACGCGGATCAGCCCTAATCCGGTCAGGTCGCAGTGCCGTCCGCAAAGGAGAGGGAGTTGGGGAAGGGGACTGGCTGCCGAAGGGGGGGCAGCGTCGGCACGGGCCCGAGGGACGATGGGGTCTGCCGAAGAGTCCGAGAGAATATCGCCGGAGCCCACTGTAGCAACTGCCGGGGGGGGGAGGGGGAGGAGGCTTGCGCCAATGGGGATCCCGAATAGGCAAAGGCCTGATGGGGGGGGAATAGCACCACCGGCGACCGTCCGGAGGATCAGGGTCTGACCTAGCAAGGGGCTGTCCGAGGGGGCGAACGAGGCACAACCGAAAGGGGGCGCCGTTGGAGTGGACTGCCCCAGCCTGGAATGTGCGGAGTTGGGCCAAGAGTGAGCGGCCAGGGTCGAACCCGCAGCGCCGGAGGTCGAGGGCCGGGGAGGGAGAGGAAGAACGCCATGGCCGGAGGCTGCACCCGGTGGAATCGGACGACGGACCTCGGCTGGGACCGGAAGGCGAGGGGATGTACCTAGCCTCTTGGACGCGCTGTCCTGGACAACCTGCGCAAGGGGGGACCACAAAGGGCCAACGGGAGCCGGCTATACTGCGCTGTCCCAAGAGCGCAAAGAGGGGGGTGGGCCATCACGCGCTCACCGGACTGCGCAAGGGGGGGCGCACCAGATTGCGCAAGGGGGGCGCACCAGACCACGCAATGGGGGCTCAACAGCCTGCGACAATGGGGGAAGAAGGATCCTCCACGTGGGGGAGGGCCCACGTGATGCCCAAAGAGATCAGCAGAGTCACATGCGCCAGGCAAGGACCGCACAAGAGGAGATAGCGCGTGGGGCGACCGAGGATCCGCCACGTGTATAGCCACAACACCGGGGCTCACAGCAGAATTGAAGGCATCTCCTGCGCAAAAGAAAGAGGGAATACTGAGCGCATGAGAGGGGACAAGCGCGGCAACCGAGGACTCGCTGATGCCCGCGTCAATAGCACGCTGCCCGAGGATCACGCTCCCCAAAGGTGCAGTCCCACGTAGGGCATACATGACGGAGAGGACAACTGCTGTCCAAAACACGCCAGCGGGGGGCGGATCGAGGAAGGGCCCGCCGAGAGGGCGGCGACGGGACGCCGAGCGCCGGAGAGGGGGAGCAGAGGCCATCGCAGCGGCTGAGCGAGAGCTCCCGTGGCCCCCGACGGCGGGGGGAAGGTGCGATCCGAGCCAGGGTCGGAGGGGGGCGGCCAGCGCAGCGGGGACGCCACCGCGGGGAAGGACTGCCGGAGCAGCGAAGCGGAGCGGTCGACCAAGGCTAAGAGATCCGCTGGCCAACGAGCTCGAGGAGGAAGCAGGGAGGTCTGAGAGACACCCCCTCCGACCTATGAAGGGGAGGAGGCGATGGACCGACGACCGGCGGGGGGTCTGAGCGACTCCCCCTCCTACCACGCGGACAGCCACCGAGACGGCTGGGCGCGCCGCGGCATGGGCATCCTGGCTAGGGGGGCAGGGAACAAGAGGGTCCCTCCAGCACCTGCGAACCGGAGGCGGGGGCGGGGGGGAATTCCGAGAAGGGAGCGGACCCAGGATCGAAGGCAAGGAGGATCTCGGCGGCCGGCGCCGCTGCCTGAAACGAGCGCGACCGGGGCGGGATCCCTCCACCGGACGAGCGGGATCGCCTTCCTTTAAAGAGGAATCGACGAGGTAGGGGAAACCGTGACGGTGACGACCCCTACGACGACGGAGGACGGGGGGGCGCGCGTCAGCTCCGGCGAACTGGCGGCGGGCGGCGGAGGCCGTAGGCGGCGGGGGAACCAGGAGGGGAAGAGGGGGGGGGAGGAATCGGTGGGGGGGGCGCCCATCCTGGAAAAAAAAAAAATATATATATATATATATATATATATATATATATATATATATATATATATATATATAGATATTATAAGCCTAATAATATGTATAACCCTCTGTCTCCTCTCTCTCTCTCTCTCTCTATCTCTCTCTCTCTCTCTCTCTCTCTATCTCCTCTCTCTCCTCTCTCTCTCTCTCTCTCTCTCTCTCTCTCTCCTCCCCTCTCTCTCTCTCTCTCTCTCTCTCTCTCTCTCTCCTCTCTCTCTCTCTCTCTCTCCCCCCTCTCTCTCTATCTCTCTCTCTCTCTCTCTCTCTCTCTTTCTCCCTCTTTTTTTCTCCCTCGGTCTCCCTCTGTCTCCCTCTCCTCCCTGTCTCCCTCTCTCTATCATCTCTCTCTCTCTCTCTCTCTCTTCTCTCTCTCTCTCTCTCTTCTCTATCCTCTCTCCTCTTCTCTCTCTCTCTCTCTTTTTTCTCTCTTTCCCTCCTCTCTCTCTCTCTCTCTCTCTCTCCTCCTCTCTCTCTCTCTCCTCCCTCCTCCTCCTCTCTCCTCCTCCTCTCTTTCTTTTGTTCTCGCCCTGTTGTGTCTCTCCTTCCCCTTCTCTCTTGCCCTCTTGCATCTCTTCGCCTCGTTTCTTGCTTCCGTTGTCTTTCTGGTGTCTCTCTCTCTTTTCTCTCCTGTCTCTCCCTCTCCTCTGTCCTCTCTCTCTCTCTCTCTCTCTCTCTATATATATATATATACTCGGTGTCTAGCTATGTTATAGATACATGTAAATAATAGACCAATAAAAGATAAATAAATAGAAAAGGGGATCCCAGCCCAGCCTGATCCCAACCTAGACCTGAGCCGACCACCCCTTATAGCGTAGATCGAGAGAGAGGAAGAGTTAATAAACCCTCACCAAATCCTAAAAATTCGACGCAGCCGCCACCACCACCTCCTTAGGCGCCCACCTGGCCCTGCGCGCCGCCGGGGTAGCCACTGCTGGCCGAAGGCTGACCACGCGTAGGCAAACAGTGCCAGCGACAGCAGCAGTCACAGTCGCGGGAGGCAGCTTCGCGACGATGTTTCGTCATGCCCACTCATTCTTTTGATGAGCCGTTTCTTCAGGTAAAAACCTGACATAACCCTCTTTCAATTCCATAATTTAGTTTAGGTAGATGCGTAATTTGTTTATCGAGAAATTGATGCAAACATCAACCAAACCTGTTTGTAAATAGCAAAACAGAGCAGTCCCGACCCTAAGTTGGAAGGCAAATATCTGCCAATCCAAATCGAGTTTTGGAAAACCACTTGAAGGGACATGTAGGCAACATAACCACGATTAAAAGCCTTTTTTATATTCTCTAATTTCATATCCAGCATGTGAAAAGTATTTCGACTTCCAAAACCAACAAAAACCTGTTTTTAAAATATTGAGAATATTAAAAAATCTCAGGTACGACGTGCGTCCCGCCAAACTAGGCGACGTGGTCGCGAACCAAAAGCATTGAAAGGTGCGTATCGACTTCGTGGACGTGTGGGCTTTGACGGAATTCAAGTTGGTCGCGTGTGTACGACGAATTTGATGCGTATCCATCAAAATTCACCGCATCGGCCTCTTTGCAAATTTGCCAATTACTTTGTGCACGTTCGTCAGATCGAGATAAAACTTACGCCAACATGACCATATTATTTTTTGGTCATGTATGCCAAGTTTGGTTCGATTCTGAGACAATTGATCGGATCACCGTTTTATGGGCCCCTCGATCTGACTCAACGGGCAATTTTGTGCACGGGCCGCCAGAATCTAACTTTGGACATACGGTTGTGTTCGTATCATCAAAACAAATTCGTAGACATATAGTTTGATGATTTTAGAGACCATTGACTCTGGCATGCTTTTCGGTGCAAAGTGGGTCCAACGGTGGACATCGTTTTGGTCCGAAATGACCGTTTTGCTCCTGTGTCCAGAATTGGACTTAAGGACAGACAATCCTAGCTAATTTGACTATTTTGTGAATATTGGCAATATCTGTTTCAGCTTTCAGAGACATTTGTGAGATTTGGACTTTATGGCTTGCCAGTTGATGATATATTGTTGGTTCTTCATGCTACCACCAAGTAAGATACCTTGCCTCCCTCTACAGTTTATTTATGCTTATAGTCTTTTATTTTATTTGTCATCATTTAGTTCTCTAGTTGATTTCTGTCTATGTGTTTTCTCCATACCATATTTATCAGCTTATTAGTCTTGCTTGTATAGCACCATCTTTCATGACTTGATAGTATAGTTATACCGGGCTTGATCTCATTATAGTTCCTTCTAGGGTTGTTCTTACCTGTGTCATGACTGAGTTGTACCGTATCGCCACCTGTATCTTGACTGAGTTGTGTCTACAAGTATGTGTAATTGAACTGCTATTCCTGTATCATTTTCTCAACCTGCGCGTCCACAATCGGGACGAGGGTTGACCATTTGTACCTGTGAGTCCACACTCGGGGCGAGGGTGTTTGTCTTGATCTGTTTGCACCTGCGAGTCAACACTCGGGGCGAGGGTTAGTGATTAGTTCAAACCTACGAATCCATACTCGGGATGAGGTTTGGTATTCCATTGATCTCTTGTTTACTTGTTCTTCTTGATGTTCATTTATGCGTAGTTGTTCCCATATCCGTGTTCATAGTGACCTATCTGTGGCCACCTATCAGTTTCTGTCTCGTTTCCTGTTTATAGTCTGTTTATATTCTTATGCATGATAGAACTGTTAGATAGGCATGTTTTTATGTATCTTGCTATGTCCCCTGAGGACCTGATGATCTCTTTAGGTTTAGCGACTGCATGGAGTTAGTTAGCAGAGCAGGATGGTAGATGTTCGTGATATACTTGCAGGATCCAGGTATTGATATTATGTTTATTATCCATTCATGCTTTCATTCCTTATCATGATATACTCTGCTTGTTAGCTTACTTTATAGACTCATATTATTTCTGGGAGTCTAATCACATGTATGCTAGTAGGCTGCAGACCACGACCCATAGTATTTATTCATGTTTTATACACTTATTGTGGATTGAGATATAGTTTGCCTTGCCATGATTAGGCACATTAGCATAGTTCAGATAGCGTTTACGTATTCGAGTTGGGCTGGAGTCCGCTTGATATGTAGCTAGCTTGCTCATGTACTCGCGTCCCGAAAAGTGGGTGTGGGTCGTGACAGCTGACGACACTCTGGTTACCACTCGCTCAGCTCACCAACGAGAAGATAACAGGTTCCAGAGGAAGAAATACCTTCGCTTGCTGTAGGCTTCGTACCTGATACATCGGAAGCAAGCCCATCTCAAGCCTTGTAGCTGATAAGCAGAGGCAGAAGGGTCTTTGACAAATCTCTAAGAAAAGACTCAGCAGTAGGGTCGATCAAGCCCTACAACTTCGATATATTGGCACAACTTGCCAATACTCCAGCCAGGCTATCGCTCTTCGAGCTCTTCGTCTCTCCAAAGAGACTCGGGATGCCCTTAGAAGCTTTACAGAACGTTGATTCTTTTCTCACCCCGCAACTACCCAAGGAGGATCATGCCACGTGCCCACATTGCCATAGTGTGCTGAAGAACAACCGGCACAATAGACCCCTGTACTATACAGGATATATTGGTGCCAACAAGATTGATCATGTCGATATCGACCATGGCTCCTCACTCAGCATCATCCCCTAGAGTCTTCTCCGAACCTTGGAGATTTTGATGCATCGACTGACCACGTCGAACACTACAATCAGCTGCCCTTGGGCAAGATCCGTCTGAAATGCCAGATAGGTGACCTACAGATACAGACATAAACTATAATATGCTGTTGGGTCGACCATGGATTCATGAGTACATGATCGTGCCTTCTATACTCCATCAATGCATGAAGTATGTAGCCAGGGATGGGACTATCAAGACTGGGTTCGCTGACATTGATCTATTCTGAGGACTCGAAGTATAATGTACGGATGCTTATCTGTACAAGTCAGTCCCATGGGATGATGATGCTAATGATGCCAACGATGAGGTAGATACTGCATCATAAAGCGCAGCTATGGCCGAAGAACCACTGAGGGTACGATTGAGGGAGAAGCCTCCCCAAACATCAGCGCCTCTTATCATCAAGCTTCGAGAAAAGACTCATGTTCGTTCGTCCCCGACGGCATCCGCTGCTAGCCAGGAGCCCATGCAAATGAAGCTCTCCCGAAGGGCCTCAAAAATAGCTCTAAGCTCGCAGGAATGTCCGACTCCAGCCCCATTGGTAGTTAGATTGAAGTGGAAGCCTCCTCCACCTTCTCCTACAGCAGTCTTAGTCCTCACTGACGAGGAGTTAAGAGACTGCATATGCGCCAATGCTGAGGCGCATTCTTTGATGTAATCCCTCGGAATAAAATTTTGTATTTCATTAATAAAAGTTGTCTTTGAATTACTCTTGTGCATACTGGAACACTATGCACTTCTTAGACAACGCTCTGTATATGTTGCAAACACAAGTGACAACCGCTAATCTTGCAAGCTAAGTTGTTCCTTTCCGAGGTGCTTACTTCCTGGTTCCAACAAGGAAGAAGATGAGGAACCCATCATCTTCGGTCGGGTAGAGCATCCTCAAATACTTACTCCCGCAGAGCATTAGCCCGATAACGGCAAGATGTAGCTCTACCATTACACTACTAAAGCCAAACACCTTATCCAGAAGATGGGATACGACTTGAACAACGACAGAGGACTGAACTGGAAAAGGCCAATGCTTTCCTTTACGGCTTTATGCTCCAAAAGGGAAGTTACAGAACTACTACCAGTGAACTCGTCGGGGGTTGGGTTACGTTACACCTACAACAACTTTGGAGAGTTTAGAACCAGAGGTCATGGTGCATTATCACTCCTCCGATTCCTCAATACGGGACTCTGATACTAGTATCGGGCACGCCTTCAAGAAGATACTATCCGTTAATATGGTCTCTACAGATCTTCCAATCGAATAGGAAGACGAGATGCTCGAATTCTTTGAAGATGAACTCTGGGCTCAACACCTAGGATCCCAATGGAAGTGGCATTTTGAACAGCGAGAACCTCCTACTGAAGATGAGGTCGTCCAAGTCGAGCTAGGAGATGAGGCTTGTAACGCCCCAGTCCCAAAGTACTTAGGACTAAGTATGTGGACATGCCAGCTGCATACATACGAAGTATACTCAATATATGGAAACCTCGTTTGTATACATAAGCTGTAAAATACAGTAAACCAAAACAAATAAATCTCATCCACCAAATAAAAGAATAATAATATAAATCGACTAAGAAATTTGTTATTTATACAAGTAGTTGGGCGGAGACAAATCCATTACCAACCATTTAAATGAGAAGGATAATACACGAGAGAAAATACGAAGGAAAGGTAGCAAGTCGACCTAAGGGCAATCCACTGCGAAGGAATGGATAAGATCACGGCCTTGGCTAGAACACCTGCAAATATCACAGAAGCACACACTTGGAGAGATCACCAGGTCCTCAGAGGGACGTAACAAGATACAGAAAGAATATGCCATAATAAACTGAATATATAATATGTCATAAGCCACAAGTAAAGTAAAATAGTCCCAATCGTAACAAGGTTCAATATCTCATCATCAAATAGTGGACTACCCCTACAAACAAACAATGACAAGGGGTACACTATACCGCGATGCGACATTATCCGAAGCTACTAATGGAACGGGGGTGACATGACATTGACTAGGGTTTACCTAACCATTCTAATGTGTTTATGCAGTTAAGAAAAACCTTTAGTCACATGAGCCCTAGCTGTAAATATGATCTTGTATAGTCCCCTCTTGGGAACCAGTGACGAAGCGCATAACGTTCAAAAAGTCAGTGGCCAACCTGAGGGGGTCATCATACCCGTATCTCCAGCGGAGCTTCTGGTGACAAGAAAATGTGTAATAGAAGCTCATACGACAAGAAATATTCTCCCTCCCTATCCACCTATCTAAGTCGCATCTGCGATCATGTACCTCTACTAACTGCTAAGTATTCTAGCATGCCTCTATTAGCAATTAGACCTAAAACATGCGCACGGATGATCGGCCAACATGTAAGTACCTCTATATGCTACTCATCTCACACATATTTCGTAGTACAACTGTGTCAAGGTTTATACAATACACTACAGATGGTAGTCCTTAACTCTAGGTCCATATGAATAACTTAAAGACAAGAAGAAATAAGGCTAGTACTTGTATCATGTATCACGAAAAACAAGCAAGTAAATCAACTGAAAGAACTAGAAATAAGGAATATGCAATAACTAAAGAAAATAAAACTAAATATAAGCAGTAAATATGGTAAGATATCTTGCTTAAGGTTGTGTGCAAAAGCGCAGGATCCAACAGCTCAAACCAGCAAATCGATGAAGCAAAAAAGCCAAAATCCGAACGGCTCCGGTTGCTGAAACAAACATCAAGAACATTCCCGATGTAAACGATATATCTAGGAAATGCTTGTCCAAAATTCCAATTATGGAACATGAGCAAAATCGTAATTTTGGATCAAAACGATGTCCGCTGTTGGACCTATTTTACACCGACATACGTGCTAATATCTATGGTCTCTAAAATTGTCAAACTACATGACCACGGGTCTGGTTTGAGGAGATGAACCCAACCGTATGTCCAAAGTTGGATTTCGACGGGCCGTGCACAATTTTGGCGCCCATTCGAGCGGGTCGCAAGCCCGCCAAATAGACGTTTCGGTCGACCTTCTCAGAATTAGACCAAACATGGCATACAGGACCAAAGTTTTGATACGGTCCTACTAGCGCAAGTTTCGCCTCGATACGACGAACGTACAAGAAGTTATGGCCAAGTTTGCAAAAGGTCGATACGGGGATATCTTGACGGATACGTACTGATTTCGTCACGCATACGCAACAAAATCAAGTTCCGTCAGTTCCCACACGTCGGCAACATCCATATGCACCTTTCGATGCATATGGTTGGCGACCACGTCGTCCGGTTTGTCGGGATGCACGCCGTATCGGAAAGTTTTTCTAAAATTTTCTGTTTTCAAAAATTGTTTTTTTAAACTTTAGAATCGAAAATCTTTGCCTACTGTTAATGAAAAATTTTAACTAAAAGAAAGGGCTTGCAGTGCTACAGGTGATCTAGAAAGCTGTCTAAATTTTTTCTAAAACCTTCCACTAGATTGGTCGAAAATCGTCCACAAACATGAATACATGACAACACAAATCTGCCAATATAACCATGGGTTTTTCATCGACTTAGCGTCGACTTTTCTAACTAATTATATCCCAATCCAGTTGTTGGGATATCTTGAGGGTTATATCGGCCTTCTATAGGATTAATTAGATCAAAGTTACTGCAGAAATCGAACGAGAAATAACACGAAGAATAGGGTACCTTGCGTTCGGTGTAACAGAGATATGCTTTATTTTTTCGTCGAAAATGGAAGGTGCGACGGCGCTCCGGTGGGCTAGAGGTGGTACAAGCTGGTCAAGGATGTGTGCAAGTGTGGCAGGGACTCTTAGGCCTCGAGAAGGATGTAATACGAGAAGATTTTTAGGAGGATTTCTCCTCTACTGCTCGTGCCCTGGGTCAGTTGTACGAGGGATTAAAATTAAATCTTAATCGAACTTTAATTCGATATTTGAGTTTGATTTCAATGCAATCTAGTGGAGAATTGGGTTTGAGATATGATCGAAACAGCTTTTTGAAAGATTTGATTGCAATTTGCTTCAATCGAATTCTTCAACATAGCTCTGTTTGCTCGTGGAAAGGAATATGAGGGTTGGGCTTTTGAGTTTTAGTACTGTACACAGTATGTTTTTTTAAAAAATCATATATATATAAATTCCTCTATAATAATATATAAAAATACTAAGAAAATCCTAATATAAAATTTAAATAAATTCTTAAAAATCAAGAAAAATATTTCTACAATATTACCAATATATTTTACACACACACACACACCACACCCACACACCACACACACACACACACACACACACACACACACACACACACACACACACACACACACACACACACACACACACACACATATATTACATTATATAAATATTATCAACTTTATAACCAACTATAATTAGTATATTTTACATATAAAAAATATATATTTTCTTAATAATAGTAAAATTTCCAACATGAGAAATGTAGAAATGTCTTCTACACAAACTATAATATTTCTGTATATTGCATATAAAAAGTATTCAATACACTATACATAATATATTTATTTTTCATAAGTTAAAAAAATAAAAATCTAATAGCAAGTCTTTAATATAAATACTATCACCTATAATACTATAAAATCTCACCGATTAATAAATAAATGAAATAAAATAGCGAAATGTTAGGGGGTTTACATCCTACCCAACTTATAAGAATTTTGTCCTCAAAATTAAAATATTATATATCAAAATAATGAGACTTAATACAGGGGGGTAGGTACGTCAAATCGTAACTCGATTTTCGAAACGATAGAGGTGGTGGCTATCACAGGAATCCAAATTGATGTCATATTCTATATGATGGGGTATTTCTGCCTTTAAGTCTCTAACCAACTTATAGAAGTTGGCTACTTGTAAAAATTTTTGTTACAAAACTTCTGAGAAGGACAATTTCTAAAGTAGACAAGAAATTTTGGACACTTTTGACTGCAGCCATGAATTCTAAGTGAGCCTAGATGTTGTCATGGTGTTAATGGTCAATAACTAGTATAGAAGGATTATTGTAAATTAACATCGTTCCTATCGGCTACGCTTTCAACAAGTTGGTAGGAATTTTTTGTTCGGATATAACTAGAAGGTATCGTTCAAAGGAATTTTAGTCTTCGTCTAACCTGGGTAACTGAGAGGTCTGGAGACAGAATAATTTATAGGCCAAAATGAGAGTCTATAATAAGTGCGGGAACGTTGTTATAGAATATGATTAAGTAGGTGTTTGGAATCTTAAGTCATAATGACTAGCGTGTGCGGGTTGGAATTTGGTGTTGTATAGGAGGTGTATGCTTGCTTGAGTGGGATGCATAAGGCATAGGTTGATGTATCTTGCATGGATCATGGGTATTCTGTTTAGTTAAGGAATTGGGTCGATATTGTATGGTTTAAAATCAATTGGAACAAAAAGCATATATGGTTTGTTCTAAAGGAAGAATGCGTCATATATGTGGTAAAATCACAATAGAGCACAAAAAGGTTTGTTTGTGCGGGACATGTATGTCATGTATATAGAGCGGCTCATCTTTGTTCATGAGTGTGCAATTTGCTGTAAGGTAAAGGCCAACATTGTGCTCTAATTATCAAAGTCATAGTATGGTTATCAAAATGACACGGATACAAGTGGACTCCGTGAATTGCTATTTTATGAGTTTAATTGGAACCAACCTATCCCAATCATTGGCTAATACTTAGAGAGGTTTCCCCAATACTTCAAAAAATTCCATTATCGAAATAGAACTAAGACATGATTTTATGATAAGACAGATTTTGAGGACTTAAAGTTGCGATCTTCTACCGCGGCTATCTAAACGCATGAGCAAGTGATAAAAGAAACACGAAGATCGTATCACAACTTCTAAGCAGAGGGAAAAGCAGTTACAAAAGGCATTCCATTTGATAGAGTCACTAATTCAAGGTTCTACCCAGCTTATATAAATTGGTTAATCATGGGAAACACCATAATAAAACTTCTATGAAGGTCAAATCGCAAGGGGGTTATATGAGGATATAAGGTACTACTAATTGTAGTCACAAATTCTACAGGAAGCCTAGGTATTACTTATTTAATCTTGCTTGTGTATTGACCATTTTCATCAATGCAGTAGGAGAGGTCTTGGTCAAACATAACCGGAAACAAGTTGATCTAATGGATTCCATTCATTACATAACATCGACTACGAAGAGATACGGATAAGGGATTTATGTAGATAGAATTAGTGGACCAGGAGATGGGGACTACATAATAGGTATAAAGATTTATTTCATCAAGTTTTGTTTTTATAGTCCAATGTGGCGATATGTAAGGATGGGTTTAACTGGGTCTTAATGGATTCCTTAATTGGACATTGATCTTAGGTTGAATGAATCATAGGTTTTAATCTATATTGACTGGACGAGATGCTATGAAATCAATCTAAATCATTCCTAGTGGTTAGGTAATCCTATATAGGTTCCAGGTCAAGTGGTTGGACTAATTTACAGTCGGGTTGGTAGAATATGTTCTGTAAGTCATGAAGCTGTGCCTTCCGTGACTTTTGTGTTTAAGTAGCTCAAGGGACCTCTATTGAGTGGTATACTAATGGCATGTGTGTAGAGGGATTCAAACAGATCATAACCATGTATTGGGCCAAAAGTTTTGAGTCGAGGTTGGATCTCTAATTACAGTCGGAAATTATTTCGGTGTTACCGTAAGGGTTATCATTAGCCATTTTGACCTGAAAGTCGTATCATAAAAATAGAGTACAAGGGACGTGTTTTAGTGGGACATGATATATCTATATGAAGGTGACTCGTCTAGATCTTGTATGTGCAAATTGTTGGAAGGAAACAGCTGGTCTCGTGCCGAATTCTAAAGTCATAGGCGGGGACATCAAATGATCTAAATAGGAAGTGTGAGTTCATAATTCACTAATTTACCATCCTAGTGAGAACCTATTTACATTATTCAATTCATAAGCTTAGTGAATCCAAAATGTAGAAGGCTTACAATCTATTCACTCTAGTAACTAGGACATGGTTGTAGAAATAATGAGGTTAGACATACTTAATTTAAGACATCGTACCTTGACATTTGATAATAATATGACACGATGTGATCGATAACGTGATATGGTAGGTATGAATCAGATTCGAGGACCATACTCCGATTTCTAATAAATGGAAACGATTGCGTACAATGGTATATGAGTCGACAAAATATAATGACCCACTCCTCCATAGTATACGAGAGTCTATCGATGGGGTAATGAACTCTAAAGTACGTCATATGAAAGATCTACAACGACTAAGTCATGAATTTCTATTTGTGCCAAGCCTTCCAGACTACGACCATAAGGGTTCTAATGGTATAGAATGTAGTGCATGCATTACTTGATAACTAGAATAACATAATATGACAGGGTATTATGCTATGGTATTGACTAAGCTAGTGATTGTGATGTTCCAATGCTAAGTCAGGTCTTAATAGCAAAATTTGCATAACTGGAATAATACATGTTGGACTCAAAGCTCGGGATGGGTGTCTACCCTAGTCATGATAAATGCTTGTCCTTACTTTTTCTCTATTCCTCTTATGTTTAAACTATGGGGCTCGGTCGAGTAAGGGTTGGTTTCAGGTATATGGGTTGCTATTTAAAGCAAGAATTGAGGAAATAATTTGAGACTCGCAATAATTGGATCTTTGAGAATAGATAGTCTCTTGGTTAATGTTTTGACCATGGATAAGACCCTAATTGTTCTCAAATTTAAATGACTAGAAGGTCACAATATTAGTTTTAGGGACCGAGGGAAGGACAAGTAGCTCAAGTTAAGGTTGTAGTCACATGGCTTGGCCGATGGTTGCTACATATGTGTATACAACTACCATGGTTATGAGAATACTCCAGGTCTACTAGCTTTGTTTCTCCGAGATAGGTGACGGAGACAACAAAGAGTTTAAGGGGGATGTCATCGAATATGAATACAGGGCTCAAAAGCAATTGAGTAGTTCAAAGGGTGTTGTCAAGCCAGTTGCGTATGAGATCCTAGAGATCTATATCTCAATCCATATGGGATAATTATAAAAAGAGTGAACCAAGTGCACTAAGGTTGATCAGACCATAATACACTGATTCTGATAAGACAATATGTTAGTGGGCGTCCCCAATAAACATGTCCTGAACAAGCTCGATAAAGAATAAGTTTGTAAATCTGGCTGTAATAGCGACATCAATCAAGGTAGTACAAAAATATAAGTACGAGAGATAATGATAAAAGCATAATATAATTCAAGTTTTATAATAATCTAAGTTTTTTTCGGTGTTCGTGCTTATACAGTCGTCCTGCTGTCTTGTTGTCTCAGGCCTTAGTTGAACGAATGAGTCATGGATCTTTAAGCATTATCCTTAAAGGGGTCGTAAGGACAAAGGGGTAATAATTCATGAGGTATTCTACCCAACTTATAAGAGTTCAATTAGTAGAGTGATTAAACAATCGAGGAAATATATACATAATATGAGCCATCTTCCTAACCTTTCTATCAAGCGCGAAGGGAAAAGATAAGTTTATAGCAGAAAGGGATCAAGTAGAAGGAAACAAGATAGTCGGACAAGAGTTCGAAATTGGAACCAATGGAGGAGATCAAGCATGTGGATGAGACCTAGATTCTAATCCTATATGCAGGCTCACATCGTATAGTAATATAACCAAAGTGACAAACTGGAACTGCATGGGCCACCACAAAAATATGTAACGCCCCAGTCCCAAAATACTTGGGACTAAGTTCGTGGACATGCCAGCTGCATACATACGAAGTATACTCCAATATATAGAAACCTCGTATGTATACATAAGCTGTAAAATGTAGTAAACAAGACAAATAAATCCCATCCACCAAATAAGAGATAATAATATAAATCAACTATGAAATTTATATTTATATATGAAGTTGGGCAGAGACAAATCCACTACCAACCATTTAAATGAGAAGGATAATACACGGAAGAAAATGCGAAGAAAATGTAGCAAGTCGACCCAAGGGCAATCCTCTGCGAAGGAATAGAGAAGACGGCCTTGGCTAGAACACCTACAAATATCACAGAAGCACACACCTGGAGAGATCACCAGGTCCTCAGAGGGATGTAACAAGATACAGAAAGAACATGCTTAATAAACTGAATAATATATGTCATAAGCCACAAGTAAAGTAAAATAGTCCCAATCGTAACAAGGTTCAATATCTCATCATCGAAACAGTAGACTACCCCTACAACCAAATAAGGACAAGGGTAGCACATATCACGATGCGACATTGTCCCAAGGTACTAATGGAACGGAGGTGACATGACATTGACTAGGGTTTACTAACTATTCTGTAACTCCCAGTCCCAAAATACTTAGGACTAAGTACGTCGACATGCCAGCTGCATATATACGAAGTAATTCCAATATATGGAACCTTCGTATGTATACATAAGCTGTAAAATGCAGTAATCCATAATACTAATTTTATCCACAAATAAAGGAGAAAGAATTTATAATAAACTCATGAATTATCATTTACAATTGTCGGGTGGAGACAAATCCAGTACCAACTAGAAAGAGAGAAATACACGATAAAGAATTTTGTCGAACGATGCGAAGGCGATCCAAGCAATTTTCGAAAGAAGAGAGGAAAACATGCCATGGAGAGTGCACCTTCGAAAACCACAAACGCACACCTGGAGAATTCACCAGGTCCTCAGAGGGACGTAACAAGATACAATAAACAACATGCCATGAACTGAATATAAAGCTGCTCAATAATAATCCAGACTATAACAAGTTCAGTACCTTATCATCGAAGCAGTTAACCACACCTACAACCAAACAAGGATAAGGTGTGGTAAACTAGTTCGCGATAAGATGCTATTCCAAGTCATGGTCAAGCATAAGTACATAAACCAAAAAGTACCTATACCTAACGGATAGCGGTCACCTAACACTCTAAGTGTAATGCAATCGAGAATAGCGCATGGTCGCATAACCTCCAAGTCAAGTCAAGATAAAATAAGCAGGACCTCAGTAGCGAGTCTCAATACTATGTACCATTTCTCGGTATCGAGCGAGTCTACAGTTTATAGTCTAGTTCCTCAGTAGCGAGGGAGTCTACGATAGATAGGGAGGAGGTCAACGCCCAGTTCTATTCTCCCCACCCAATGATCTAACTCTAATGACCACTAGTCTTTTATATGCAATCCTAGTAGTAGTCATGGCCTAAGGCTCGTCCAATATGAACTGCTGGCAACTCAGTACATGCGTCCGAGACCTATACGTCTCGTGATTCGTGACGTACATGTGTCAAGCCAATCAATGCAGGTAGTCTATTAAATCTACGTTTTACTAAGCAAGAAAATATTTAAGTAGAGGAAATAGAACTAGTCAATAAACTTTGCAATAGTTTAGCACAAATAATAAATACAAAATAAATACATGCAGTATAATGAGCAGTAATAAACGATGATGGCAATGTATCTTGTCTGATGTCCAGAGTGAGGTAAGATGATGTCCTGGCGACGAATCAATAACAACGCACAAAGGGAAAGGTGTAGGAACAACTTCGGATGCTGAAAATAGTCTATTATCTAATTATAATTAATAATACACCTATTATATTTATTTAATAGATTCTAAAATTAGGATATGGCATAGTTTTTCGTATCAGCTTTCCGAAAAACTAAACGGATCGTATTTTCGTTTCGGGAATCTCCCGAAATCGCAAAAATATTGAAACACGTTTATTTTTGGGACACTAGATACTCAACAATTTTGCAAATCTACAGAACAATTTTGTCTATTAAAATATATTTCTGGAAAGCTTACCTCGATACGCTTCTTTTAAAAAACTAGAGACAAACAGAGTTCGGAGCTAGGAGATATCGTCGTTCCAATTTGCTCTTGCTACTAAAAACCGGGACTGAATTCTGATGACGAATTTTTGAGTTCCTATTGGACTAAAAATAATTTGAATTATGGTTGATAGGAAGGAAATGTATTGGGTATATATAGGTACTTATTTCAGATTTATCTCCTAAATTAGATAGGATTTGATTTAAATAAATTGGAGTTTGCTTTGTTAGGATAGGATATAGATAGAGATGCTTTCTATTAGACTTAGGATTATGATTAACTTAAAATAGTTGATATTTATCTAAATTATCTATAACATTATTTAAAATTACTATAGATAATAAATAGGGTTAATATTTATTTAAACAACCTTCATCTAATCGCATTTATACAAGTTGAAATATCTAATACTAAATTGACATTTATTCTATATTATGTAAATAGTGTACAATATAAGTAACATGTAAAAAGTAATAAAAGTTATTAAATAATGCTAAAATTTTGAGAAAAAGTGTATAATAGAGTTTAGATCCTTAATGTACTAGAAAAACAGCTTTATATATTTTTATACTAAATTCACTAATGAGCACTATACTAAATATATGTAAAATAATACAAATTATATAATAAGTCAATAAATAGTTATTTAAAAATCCAAAAATTTTACAAATATTTATTTTGAAAAATCAGGGGGTTTACAAAAGTCTTATCTAAATAATGACTAAGAAGAGTTTTAATTTCCCTTAGATTGTCCACTTTTTAATTCAAATTGATTTAAAAGTAACTCAATCAAATATAATCCATGTAGATAGATTCTACCTCTAATTTAAACTATATTTAAATAACTTACTAATTTTTTTCAACTCAAATCACCATAATTAATTACATATTAAATCAACCCATATTTAATATACCTTTTTCGAAATAATATATTAATGATAATAATTAATTTCAAAAATACAAATATATATACACTCGCTTGCAAAATAATACTTACATAAAACACAGTTTTTTCTAAATTACTAGTTATACTTGTACCATAAAATAAACTGGTCTTTTTTTAAATAAAAATAAAGTTTGGCAATCCTCGGCGCGACGTATTTACAACTTCAAGCAATATAAATTTTTTATCGTCTATTATTGTGAAATATTTTTTTACATCTATAATTAAAAAGTTTTATAAAAATATGTACTTCGCACTTATTCGCACTTGACGAAAAATTTATGAAACGCAAACTCGTACGCGAAGTACAAATACGAAGTACAAAATTTAATACCTTATTTATTAAAAAAATCATAGTAGAAATTTAGGAGTTTTTATATTACCCAACTTACAAGAATTTTGTCCTCAAAATTTAGGAATAGCTAGGGTAGGAGAGATAGAAAGAGTTCATCAATACCGAAATACGATTAAATTTTTGGATGAGGCAAAGAAACGACGTTCGACACAAACATGCATTGGAAGATCGTGATTTTGGTATCTGCGAAAATACATCATGGTTATGGAATTGAAGAAGGGTCGCCAGTTAAGGTAATAAAATTATGATAACACGAATTAGAGAATAAAAAGGAATTGAGTAGGTCAAAGAGAATAATTTAGAAATTTAGGAGAGATAGTTTTTTGAGCGAATATAGTCGTCTAGGTTTAAGGTATGGCTAAGGAAATGATTTGAATCATTTTCAAGTTTCAAGAACAATTAGAAGGTTGCAATAATGAATCTAGGGTAGAGGAAAAAGGTAACTCAAGACGGGGATATAGTCACATTGGTTGGTCAATGGTTAACTATCTTGGCAATAGATGGTGGGCAACTAAGGGGATATCAAGTACGAGTGTTTGTTTTTCTAATTTAGGCGAAAGACGAAAATAATAAAGAGTTCGTAGAAGATATTATCGAATACGATTAAGTGGTTCAAAGACGATTGAAAATTTTCTAAAGGAATTGTCAAGACAGTCGTGGTTGGAATTCTAGAGGCCAAGTTTAACTATGTCTCCATCCATAGAACAATATATGAAAAGCGAACCAAATGCACTAGGTTGATCAGACCATCATGCACGGTTCTGATTAGACAATGTATTAGTGGGCGTCCCCAATAACACATATGTCATGAACAAGCTTGATAAAAGAATAAGCTTAAAAAACTAAGGCTAAATTAGCATCATAAGATAGTCAAAATGTAAGTAAGGAATACTAATGAAGGAAATTAAATAGTCGAAGATCCATTAAAATCTAAGTCTTGCCCGAAGTTTGGGCTTATGCAGTCGTCCAAGTTCTTATCTATGGCTTGGTTGACTAGATAAGTTAGGGTCCTCTGACTTCTATAGTCTATGTAAACTTATCAATATGGGTCACAAGGACAAAGTTTTGTTAGGTCATAAAGTATTCTACCAACTTACAAGAGTTAAACTGGTAGTGTGATGGGACATAGGTAAAGCAATCAAGATAAAGCACAAAGTTAAGCATTTAAGGAATTAAGTAGAATAAAATCACATATCGGATCAAAAGAATTGAGTCGAGGTTGAGTCCCTATCCTTGGTCGAAAAATATATCGGTATCTTGGTAAAGGTTATAGTCTAGTCTTTATGACCCGAAAGTCATCATAAAAATAGAGTACCAAGGGACGTGTTTGAGTGAGACATGATATACCTACATGAAGGTGAGCTCGTCTAGGTCTTACATATAAAATTTGTTGGAAGGTAACAGCTAGTATTACACTACAAATATCAAAGTCACGGTAAAGGACAAAAAGATCTAAAATAGAAAGTGGAAAAGTGGGAGTTCATGAAGTGACAATTAATGCACAAATATTAAAAAAGATCAAGTTGAAGCATAAAATAAAATTAATTAAGGAATCTAGTAAATAATTTAGGGACAAAGTTTTCAGAGAGAAGATAGTCTCCTAGGTGGATACAGTCAAGGAACGATTAAATCATTTCTCAAATTTCAAAGGTTAGAAGGTCACAATAAAAGATCTGGATTTAGGAAAAGGTCGAGTAAGTCAAAATTGAGATATAGTCACATGGTTTGGTCAAAGACTAACAATACTTGTGTATATACAACTATCTTGGTCATGGATGGAATGTGGAGTATCTCTATCTCATTAGGATGACCTTGCCTGCTTCTTGGTTCTCTATCAAGATAAGATTTAATCCCAAAATTTGAGTTCTCAATATGTATTTCCAAGCTTGACATAAACTACGTATTCAAGCATAATCATAAAAATAATTCAAGTCTTTAATAACCCTAAGATAACCCTTATTATGACAATATATATATATATTTTCCCTCCAATATGCACAAACTAAACTTTCTAATTCTCTAGTCGGTTGAGGTCATCCATCATAACTTAAAAAATTTAGATTCCTCTAATCAATCTAAAAATAAGCTTTATCATATCTCTTAATAAATTTTCCACAAAATCGCAATATTATAAATCCAAACTTTGAACTCAAGATTTAGATAATCTTCTCAATCGTGAATTATGCGACAAAATTTGAAGATTTTTTTTCACAATTGAAATATTAAACTCAAAATCTAAATAAATTTATTAATCATAGATCGTATGACACAGTTCAAAATTTAAATTTTTTCTCAAATCAATTTATATCCTCAAAAGATATGAATAGCTATAACCCGAAAATCATTAATATTTTCTAAATCTTCAAAATCAAAGATTTTACTCAATCTTCTATCAATCCTTTGGTGAATACTCCTAGTAGTCTCAAGATAAAATTTTCTTTGTCCTCAAAGTTGGTAATATTGCTACTGCCCAACTTAGAATTAATTAATCCTTAAGATCATAATTTTTAGAAAAAATAAATGCCTCTATATCTTAAATAAGACCTCAATGTATACTAATTGTGAATGTAATCCTTCTAGTCACATGTTTGACCTAAGAGCATATAGTAGTGTAGTCATCTTCCTAACCGACATTAAGCACGAGAAAGTAAGAATTCACGGTAGAAAGGGGTCAAACAAGATGCAATCAAGGAAGGCAAACGGGAGTTCGAAGTTTGGAGTCAAGAAAGAATGTCAAGTATATGGATGAGATCCTAGACTCTAATCCTATCTGCAGGCTCACATTGGTACAATAACGTAGCCGAAGTGATAAACTTGACCTGTATGGGCCACCACAAAAATATGAAACACCCCAGCCCCAAAATATTAGGACTAAGTACGTCGACATGCCAGTTGCATATATACGAAGTAACTCCAATATATGGAACCTTCGTATGTATACACAAGCTGTAAAATACAGTAATCCATAATACTAATCTCATCCACAAATAAAGGAGAAAGAATTTTAATAAACTTATGAATTATCATTTACAAGTTGTTAGGTGGAGACAAATCCACTACCAACTAGAAAGAGAGAAATACACGATAAAGGAATTTTGTCGAACGATGCGAAGGCGATCCAAGTGCAATTCCTCAAAAGAAGAGAGGAAAACATGGCCACGGAGAGTGCATCTGCGAAAACCACAAACGCACACCTGGAGAATTCACCAGGTCCTCAGAAGGACGTAACAAGATACAATAAACAACATGCCATGAACTGAATATAAAGCTGCTCAATAATAATCTAGACTATAACAAGGTTCAGTACCTTATCATCGAAGCAGTTAACCACACCTACAACTAAACAAGGACAAGGTGTGGTAAACTAGTTCGCGACAAGATGCTATTCCAAGTCATGGTCAAGCATAAGTACAAAAACCAAAAAGGACCTATACCTAACGGATAGCGGTCACCTAACCAGTCTAAGTGTAATGCAATCGAGAATAGCGCATGGTCGTATAACCTCCAAGTCAAGTCAAGATAAAATAAGCATGACCTCAGTAGCGAGTATCAATACTATATACCATTCCTCAGTATCGAGCGAGTCTACAGTATATAGTCTACCTATCGTTCCTCAGTAGTGAGCGAGTCTACGATAGATATGGAGGAGGTCAATGCCCAGTTGTATTCTCCCCACCCAATGATCTAACTCTAATGACCACTAGTCTTTTATCATGCAATCCTGGTAGTAGTCAGGGCCTAACGCTCGTCCAACATGTACTGCTAGCCACTCAGTACATACGTCCGAGACCTATATGTGTCTCGTAATTCATGACGTACATTTGTCAAGGACAATGAATGCAGGTAGTCTATTAAATCTAGGTTTTACTAAGCAAAAAAATATTTAAGTAGAGGAAATAGAAATAGACAATAAACTTTGCAACAGTTTAGCACATTTATTTTGCAGAAAGTATAAATATAAAATAAATACATGCAGTATAATGAGCAGTAATAAACGATGATGGCAAGGTATCTTGCCTGATGTCCGGAGTGAGTGATAAGATGATGTCCTGGCGACGAATCAACAACAATGCACAAAGGAGAAGGTCAAGGAACAACTTCGGATGCTAAAAATAGTCTATTATCTAATATAATAATGCACCTATTATATTAATTTAATAGATTCTAAAATTAGGAAATGGTATAGGTTTTCGTATCAGCTTTCCGGAAAAACTAAACGGATCGCATTTTTGTTTCCGAAATCTCCCGAAATCGCAAAAATACTGAAACACGTTTATTTTTGGGACACTAGATACTCAAACAGTTTTGCAGAAATCTACAGAAACGAATTTTGTCTATCAAGATATGTTTCTGGAAAGCTTACCTCGATACGCATTTTTTAAAAAAAATTTGGAGGCGAAACGGAGTTCGTTAGGAGATATCGTCGTTCCAAGTTGCTTTTAACTAAAAAGCGGGACTGAATTCTGATGACGAATTTTGAGTTTCTAGTGGACTAAAAATATTTTTGAATTATGGTTGATAGGAAGGGAATGTATTGGGTATATAGGTACTTATTTCAGATTTATCTCCTAAATTAGATAGGATTTGATTTAAATAAATTGGAGTTTGCTTTGTTAGGATATGATATAGATAGAGATGCTTTCATATTAGACTTAGGATTATGATTAACTTAAAATATAGTTCATATTTATCTAAATTATCTATAACATTATTTAAAATTCCTATAGATAATAAATAGAGTTAATATTTATTTAAACAACCTTCATCTAATCTCATTTATACAAGCTGAAATATAATACTAAATTGACATTTATTCTATATTATGTAAATAGTGTACGATATAAGTAACATGTAAAAAGTAATAAAAGTTATTAAATAAATCCTAAAATTTTGATAAAAATTGTATAATATAGTTTAGATCCTTAATGTACTAGAAAAATAGCTTTATATATTTTTATACTAAATTCACTAATGAGCACTATAAATATATGTAAAATAATACAAATTATATAATAAGTTAATAAATAGTTATTAAAATTCAAAAATTC